>CABFPE010000033.1:260876-274882 GCA_900660155.1 Hofstenia miamia | reverse complement strand
ATATATATATATTATCGTAAATCCTCGTTTATAGGCCGGAAAAATGTATAAGCCACACCCCAAACTTTGAAAGTTGTTTTTTTATTACCTGTATACATCGTGTATACGCCGCATCCGCTCCGCCACACTAATATTATCCTTCCACATACGTTTTTCTATTCATTTAACAAACTATATTTCACCTAGTCACAAATGCTGTGTACAATTTTCAGCCTTTGTGCATTCTAAAAGTACCTTAAACTCGAACGTAGTCAAAAGTTTACAGATATAATTTTTAAACTGCGTGTATTAGCCTCACCCCAAACGCTTAAACAAAATTTTAGGTTCATTTACACAGGAGAATTCATGGTAATTGCAACCAATTTATTTAATGATAAGTGTACATTTATATTTAATCATCGTATTCAAAATTTCAGATTTATATGAAATCAGTGGGCCTATTTTAATTTGATTCTTTCTTATATGGAATTAGTTAATTTTAGAATTTCGTCTCGAAAAGTAAAAACACATCTAAATACCAGTTTAGTCCTGTTTGAAAAATCTTATTTCAGTTTCACTTTGCGATGTTACTATATTCTCAACTGGGCACTTGCGTATACTTTACTCCTAATGTTTTACATGCAGCAACAGTCAATAACAAAACTTTATATCATGTAATACGGTAGCACATCTGTCTGGAAAACTATCCCCCAGTTCTTGTTCAACTCCACTTGTTGCGATATTTCTCTCTTTAACCCTTTCAACCCGGATGATACATATATGTACCATTTAACTTCTTTTGTCCCATATAATATTAATCATCATAAACTTTATAAAACAACTTTACATTATATGTTTTAGCCATCTAGAATCTAAAAATAATAATTACAGAAAAATATTTCGGGTTGAAAGGGTTAAATGCTCAAGTTCATCAGAAGTAGCTCACCAGCTGATCTTTTTGAGGAAGAATTATTTAAGTCCTATACAGAGAATCTATTTTCAATTTGTGTCAATAAAATTCAATCATTGATCACTTCTGCAGCCTTTGCTAAAGCTTTCTTGCCTCTGTGCCACGGTTTTTTTGAAGTTTATTACGTGTTGTTGGGATTTACTTAACCACTATTGGCCCTCTCAAAAATCCGAATGTTTAAACATGCTGTTGATACTAGAATTCAATTGGATAGATAGAGAAACCATTAATGAGATCTTCAATTTAATAAGTAATGTTGGAAAACCTAAACTATTGAACGTGAAGGTCATGAAATACTTCAATTACTAATGAAAAACGTATATTTAGTAGTCTTATTAGTTTTTTCCAATTTTGCGTCGCATTGTTCTTATAACAGATGAAAACCATATAGAATGGAACATTTGATGATTCGCACGGTAATCAATGCCGGTTGCGAACGTGACAAGATCCTGAGATTCAGTTCAGATAGATTCATTATTTCGTTGCAATATAAGAAAATCCTCGCCACCATGATGGTTAATAAACCATATACATTATTTCAGTCATCTTAATGATTCGATTTTTGTTGTCGTCTGATGACTTAGCACTTTCTGTTCAACGTTTTACATGCTGATTTTAGTAAACATGTTTTCGATTAGCAAATTTATTCAACATGTTCTTTGTATTAACAAGTGTTTCAGTGTTTACCAAAATCTCTTTATCATTTTTAATGTCTTTGATAAAGATTTTTCGCTATTTTAATAATTTGCCCAAAATGTTCAGATCAAGCTAAAAGATATGGGGGTATGCAACCTCGTAAATAGATGCCCCTGAAGCAAACTAGGTCTCCCTTTTGACACTGCACACACAATTCTGCCGTCCAGACAACTTTCTTTGAACTATTTTGTCCCATGTGCGAGAGAAAAGACATTTGCCGATAAATTAATTTTACTACTGATAAAACCTGAAATTTGTTTATCTTTCTAATATCATCCCGAATATTAGGTCTTGGGATTTGTCTTTTGGTTTGTGCATGTATACACTTCTAGCCCGCATAATTGTTAAATCCTTCCATCACTTCACACATATGTGCTATCCGGAGTTCTTATATATCCCATTGCGCATAAATTTCTCATTTATTTATTTGTACACTGCAATATCGTATAAATTGTACAATAACTGCTGTATATGCAGCATGACAGGCGTTTACATATTTTCAATTAGAAAAAACAATTTATAGGTTTGCAACTAAAACAAATCTATATTCTATAACTAAACTGTCTGCGAATATCAAAAATGGTATCTTTAAGAGTCATAGTTGTTGCAAAACAGAACTTAAATGCAAAGCGGTTGCTGCAGGTAATCTTATAAATGGATGTTTTAAAAAGATTACAAATTTCTGACATGTTGTTTCTAATTTTATTAAATTACAATGAAAAATATAGAGATGTATTTTTATTGAGGTTTAACGCAATCGCTTCACTATTCTGGTTCCATGGCCCCGTTGGGGTCCTCGCAATTTTTTCAAATATGGTCCCAGTGAGATATTTGGGCTCTGTCCCAGTACTATGCAACTGGGAATAGTAAATCCTGAGTTTGGATGATACTGTAGAACCAGACTTGTCAACGAACCGAGCCGAGCTTGAGCAGAGTATTGGATATACAACGAGGCCAAAACGAGCCGTTTTTAAGCAAAGCAAATTTATGATGCTGCTTGTTAATTTGATTATGCAGATTTTTCTTATTTTTTCATTCAATATTCCTTACTTATAATCGTATTTTAGAAATGTTTATTAAATGATAGGAAGAGCAATGGAAAAAATTCGGAGAGAACAATATTTTAAAAAAAATATCGAGCTGAAACGAGCCTCATTGAAAGATTTTATGTGATGAGCCGAGGCGAACTTACTCAAAATTTAAACGAGCCGAGCTTAGAAATTACGGCTCGTTGACAAGTATGTGTAGACCCCTACCCTATCTTAATCTAAGGAAGTAAGACCGTTCGTAATAATACGATCAACACTGCTGAATTGAGGTGTATTCAATGATTGGATTTAGAACATCCAATATACATCATGTGTCCCATTTTGTACAATTTAGTTTTGTTTATAAGTTATTTATACGTAATGATTTAGAATATAAAGATGATGGTTACATGGATGATAACAAATACACACTGAAAATGACGATTCCTCACTATGCAGCAGGATGCATCATCGGCAAGAGTGGGGGGACCATCGTTGAACATCAGGCCCATGCACATTCCACTATTAAACTATCAAAAGCAAATGAATTCTATCCTTGTAAGTCTTCCTTCCATTCTTTCTTTTCCCAATACCATACCAATGTAATTATCTTAATTTCAGTCTACTAACATTGAATAGGTGTCTATTATTGTGAAATGGATGTTATTATATACGTAGATGCTATACGCCAATGCTATAAAGAGGCCAGCAAAATTTGTTTACAGGCTTTGTAACTTTGTTGAAAAAAACCAAAATTCCAAAAAGTTAAAATGTATGCGTTTTTTGTCCTTTTAAAATACTAAGGAGTGCAGAAACCGAACAAGACAAATAATTTTCTTTTTTACACTTTTCTTAAAAGTTATGACACTGTGACACCAGCTATGCAATTCGGCTTTCAACATGCGTTTAACATTGGGGGAAGTTTGTAAATGAATATTATTTCCCAATATTTTGTGCATGAAACACATTACAATGGTTTGTCCCATTAGGGCACGTTCAAAACGAGTGAAGTATACGTGTAAATAGCAGACTTTCATAGTACTATTTAGAAAAGAGTTACCTGTACATCTCACTACAAACCAAAAACTATAAAGTTTTTTTTTCACTAGGTGTTAACTGCTGCTTTACAAGGTATTTCACATTTCCAAATTTTAGTCTTGTACTTTTCAAATATGTATTTCCATGTGTAGAACTAGACGAAAATGAAGGCCTGGACTTTGTAAGTAGCATCCCATTTAGCATTGAAAAGAAATATTGTCTACGCCCATTATAAAATTTTGTGGGTAAGTGATTGTAGACACCATTAATAAACATATACAGTCGTGGACAAAATTTTTTGCATCGAAGATTACATAAGAGATTTATGTAGTACATTTTGAAGCAGTATATCATTATAACCTGTAACACAGATGTTTCCAATTTTAAGCAGCTAATGATTTTTGTTGTATTTACAGACGAATTGGCATCGTGGATGTTGATTAAAATGCCTCGAATTTCAGTCTCTATCAGAAATATGGCAGTTGAACTTGCCTTTGAAAAACCTTCATGTTTTAAAGTATGCGAGATTCGCAATATTTCAAAGCCATCATCGGCATACAATTTACGGAAAACAGAGAAGTCCATGCTTCGCAAATAGTACAAGATCTGGCCAGACTTGTCAACGAGCCGAGCTTCTAACGAGCCAGCCGAGCTTGAGCAGAGTATTGGATATACAACGAGCCCAAAACGAGTCGTTTTTAAGCAAACCAAATTTATAATGCTGCTTGTTAATTTGATTATGCAGATTTTTCTTATTTTTTCATTCAATATTCCTTACTTTTAATCTTATTTTAGAAGTGTTTATTAAATAATAGAAAGAGCAATGGAAAAAATTCTGAGAGCTAAAACGAGCCTCATTGAAAGATTTTATGTGGCGAGCCGAGCCGAACTTACTCAAAATTTAAACGAGCCGAGCTTAGAAATTACGGCTCGTTGACAAGTCTGGATTTGGCCGTTCAAAACTGTCACAAAACGGGAAGAAAAGTCTTTAGTTGCAGTATCTGTATCCTTCATGACTCAAGATAACTAGAAATAGAAGTCCCAATAATCGCAAACTTATCTAGTAGATCTATTAAACGGTATTTAGCCCGCATGCATTGAATACTTTCGCCTCAAAACCGAAATTAAGGTCAATTCATATTCAAAAGACTTTCATTCGGTTGAACTAGTTTGGAGTGCTCCATTTCGGATTGAAAAAGTGTGATCTATCTTCTAGGCTGATTCAGAGATCGAACTTTATCCAATGAAGAGACAGTATGTTCGTCTACCTGATAAAATGCGTCATAAGTCTGGATATTGCGTAAAGACAACTACATCTAGCCAGTTCCCAATGGTTGGGGGCGCAACTATAGTTAGGTGTGCTCGTTAAGAAATGCAATTTGATATTTGCCCAGGAATTGACTCAACTGTAAATAAGTCCGGCAGTGCCTTTACAACTAGGTGGGGCAACGCGTCACCCAACCCGGTCGATCTGCACATCTTTGGATAATCTTAGCCTAAGCGTGCTCGGAAGCTGCCATCATCAGAACCCTGATTTATCGAGAATTGAGAACCATCGGAAGACGTTAGGTGTCATTGTAAGCCTTAGAAACCCAAATTCACAGAATAGACACCCCTACAATAAACAAGTTTTATTAATCGCTGCCTAGGTGAATTACTAATATTAGTGGAAAAGCTCAAAGCATTCCAAATTTCATGCAAAAACTATGCCAGACAAAAGTTATAAACATTTGTTTTATCTTTTTATTGATAAATATTTTGGTGGAAAGAATTTTGTCCATGACTGTATAATATTTTGTTGCTCTAGATAGACCAGTGCACATTCGCTACAAGTAACCCTTTACTGCAAAATATAGATCAAAATGTTTTTATAAAATTCGTAATTCACTGATCAATTGTCTTGCAATTTACTCTGAAAATGATTGTCTAATTAACTAAATGAAAGGAAAATGCTATTTCCCAGACGTATAGTTGCATTCTTTATTAAATTGTGCACTGTCAGTAAATTATAAATTTTTAAATTATGCTAATAACATAATTTGGTAGCAAACGATTTATAGCGCGCTCATAAAGCATTTGATTTGCAAACACCAGTTATTTCTTTTCTGTGACATCTAATACCTGTTTTGTTTAACGTTGATTTATCAGCAAATTTCTGTTTTGTTGTTGACATGTTCAGAAAAAATTGTTATATATTTCTGTCACTGTTCCATGTCTAATAATTTATTCAAAATATAAGTTTATGCTCTTCAAAATTCAAAACTTATATTTAGACGTTTAGAAATCCATGCTAACTCAATTTTTTTATATGCGTTTCTAATTGTGTTTTATCATTGCCCTTTCAATTCCATTATCAAAGGAAGAATTTTATTATTCATTTTTCATAAATTTTCCGGGAAAGGAAAGTTAATTGTTTTGTCATTTCCTCCATCGCTCGTCTTTAGTTTATTACAGCACAATTAAACGTATAAAAGAATGCTGACAATGAATAAATCAGAGACAATTAAACAAACAGCGCTCTATCCAATAAATAAAACCTGGTCAGCCACCAACAACAAAGCGCCATCAGCTAATTCAAATAATATACCTACTGTTATATACTCTCTCTCTCCGGTTAATGTATTTATTAAAATTCAGCGCGCGTGTTTCAACAGTTATTATTCCCTAGTCTGTATATATGTACATTTTAATTTCCAAATAACTACATGGTTAATCAACATGTAAATAATAATGATAGCTACATATTGAAAAGATTTTTAGCACTACCGAACTGCTAGTCGTCAATAAAATTTTCTTGGTTTCAGAGCATAAGCCAAGTTATTTTATACCAATTATTCATCCCGACTAATATTGCAACAACAAATTTTGACCTCAAATTTGCTATTTGCTTTATATTGATTTTTTTAAAATTAGCAAGCCCAGATTTGGTTGTTTCTGGCATAAATCTCTATATTTATCCAAATTTTAACCGTATTACATATAATTTAAGAGCCCATGCAACCGCATTACAAGCCTTCATCTTATTTTGATGCACAGATTTTAAGTATTCATAATTTTCACTCTTTTATCCAAAAATTTACATTGGAAATATATTTAAATACTTAAATATGCAATAACGTTATTTTGCCCTATTTTAATACGTCATTTATTTTTAATTTGTCGCATTGAAAAATGTGAAAATAATTTTATGCAAATTTCTTGGAAAAGCTTAGATATTTGTGAACGGGTATTGATTGCTTTCTCAGAATTATAAATAATGTAAAATTTTACTTTTGTTGGTTAGTTACTTGTTCTTGTAGGTGTTTGTATGATGTTTATCAGGTGAAAATGTAAACAGTTGTCAACATTGCTTTCACGTTTGCACAAAGATGTATTCATTATGCATGCGCTCCGAATTCACCGAAATTTGTTCTTAGTTTCCATCACAAACAAATGCATGATTTCATGTCAAGTTTCAGGGAATACTGCAATAGCAATTAAGCTTACGATGAACAATAGTAAGAGATAGTTGTACCAAGGTCATCCGCAATGATTACCTTTTTCTAAAAATGAACTTTCTTTGTATGTATTAGGGAAGATTATACAAAGTTTATTTATCAGCAATTTCTTTGAAATTACTTCCCATCCTTTTTTCAAATTTAGAATTCCGGAGTTCACCGGAATCTAATTTTACCATTTCATATGCATCTAAAGTTACTCCAATTTGTCAATTTTGTCGTATTTTTTCATTTGTTGCCATTCTCCTGGTTTTGCTTTTCGTGTATAAAAATTAATCACTATCATGTTTGGCTATGAAATACTTATAAATAATCAATATTATATGGGGGTCTGTTACAAAATTGTAATGTCGCATGGACAATTTAATAGATCCAAAATGATTATTAAATCTCCAGAACAGTCATTTGAGAAAAGACAGTGTTATAAACAAAATTTGAACTGTTAGGTCTACATTGTTCAACAAGAGCATGCCGGCTTCAAAAGATAACACTATGTAGTTAAATATTTCTGAAGCACCAATATGGGCGTAGACAAAATTTAGTGATAATGTTCCGGCCGAGTTTTGGCTTGGCCAATAACGATAAGTTCATCGAGCATAATGAAATGCATGCCCGAACAAAATATAGTGTCACTCACTTTTGAGATATAGTTAGAACTCCAAAATTTCGCCATAAAATGCACAAAAGATGCATCTTCTGCAGCTGAATTTGATTTTGGGCAGTACCAATAAAAACTGAGAAAGCGAACGCAAATCACAATGTGGAATATATAAGTCAGCTAGACATATAGGTTCCTGGATTCGGATTCGTCTTTGGACGGTACATAAGAGCTTATAATCAATTCTCTTTTAATTGGTAAAATGTTTAGTCTCTTCAATATTGCAAATGCAGGACAATTCTTAGACTTCCGAAAACTAGTGAGTGAAAACTGCAAGTGTTTGGCTAGATAAGTAGCACAGCTTCTTCAAGTGAGTTTCCTTAATCCAGACGTGGCAATACAATACGTTAAGCAATGTTGAATATTGAGAATGTAACGCAGATAATAAAATTCATCTACTCAAACTATGATCACATGAATACCCATCTTTAAATTATGTCAAAGAAGTCACCCAGGCTCTTTATTGATTCTAATTCCTCTATTACTACTTCTCCAATTTTGACACAGATTGGCTCTGAGAAAGTTTCAATACGTCTACTAATGTCAACAACCAGAACTTCTGGTGTAGATTTCAGAGCACAAGCGGACTAATATGTATATGAATATGATGCAGAACTGCATTTTATAAATAAGTCATTGCATTTATATTCTTAAGAAATCACACTTCCTAATACTTTTGGGTCAAGTCAAATAGTTCGTTTATCCAATATGATTCAGGTAACCCAAAAATGCACTCCCTGGGTTAATGGCATTAACTGAACAATTTTTGTAACAGACCCTTTACCAAATGTAATTAACAGAAAAATATTGTACTGCAGAAAGTTTTTATTAGATATATCATTGCATATCTGCCATTTTGTAGAAACAGAAGTAAGCGTTATATTCCCATTAAAGATTGAAATCCAAATTGAAAAATAATCATTGAATTTGTTCACGCAGTTAAATAAAGAGTAAATGATTTCCTACGGCATTTTGTTTTTCTTAATTACGGAGCACGGAGAAATAATCGTTTGAAATTTGCTCTTCAATCGAATTGTCTAAAATAATGGCAGGTGCTGAAATATGGTCAATGCGAAATTGACAAGGGAACAAATTTAGATAAAACTTTTAAAGAATTAATCATTTTATTTCGTGCCTTGTTTGTGATTTCATTTGCTCAGACTTCTAACTTTGTGCCTTATGCACTGGAATTCATTCTTCCCTTCACTACTAACTCTCTTGTTAATTGATTTGCGAAAATCCACTTTGATCCAAATTTCAGTGGAATGATTTTCTAAATGTTTACGTTTTGAAGCATTTCCAAAATGTGTTGCATTAAAACTTTTATTGAATTCTTGGTAAAAATGATTTTCAAAAAGTACCCTTTATTGGGATGACGCGTAGTACTGGATGAGAAAGTGATTTTAAGCTTTGGCCATTGTGATTGGATAACAAAAACATACGTATTCATTACGTAAACGCTACCATTTACACTCATTGGTTAATGGCTCTCTAAGCTTGACACACTGTCGCATTCATGTTTAATGTCATAATTGCCGCCCATTTATACGCTGCTTTCATTAATAATGAAGAAAATTTTTTCAGGATACGAAATGTAAGCCTATATGTTATCAAGGACAATAATACTAAATTTTTATAAAATACGTGGGATTCTTTAAATGTTGAGAAAAATGAAGATACAAATGAAACAGTATAATGCTGCTAAGCAATATTGTTCAATAAACTTTGTTTTTCAATATATTCAATAAACTAATTTTAATAAATAATGGTAGTTCAATCCATTGCATTAAAATACGCTGCAAAATTTCAAAATGGGCATGTTTAAGACCAAGATTTAAGACTGTCTATTTGGTAGAAGCATATTAGGAAATTGAGACGTAGTGTGATAATGACATATCTACCTGTAATTATCCTCCCAATGTAATTGTAAGAGCGCCGGTGGAACAAATTTTGGTTAGGGGGGGGGTAAGTTACATTTAATACACAGCATATACAGTAACTAACAGGATTTATACTGTTTGAATTATATAGTTTAAGGACATTTTTTTGGAAATTTTGAATTGGGGGGGGCAATTGCCCCTAGCTTCCGCCGCACTGAATAGTAAGCATTTGTACTAAAGAGTATTGTTGTTCCTGAAGAACACTTGCAAATATTAGAAATTGAATTTTCATATTCTAAGTCTCCTAGCAGTTGGCTTCAACTGTTTCTGTTTCCTAACATAGACTGGCCAAACCTATTTAAGTTGCAAATTCAGGGGCGATGGTTTTTTCACATTTTGGATACTATTAGCAGATATACTTTAAGTTTTTTTGGAAAACCAACAGAAATATTCCTCTGAAGTATACAATGAAAAGGAACAACATTTTCAATAGTTGGTTTAAACATAATTTATAAACTAACATTATTTGCAACATTCATTTATAAGCCTATTAATTTTTTTACAATGTTGTATTGCTTCAAAGTTCCGTTATCCTGATCGTTCTTTTCAAGATAATCTGTTGTAATACAACACTGTTGAACATTTATTTCAATTATCTTGGTTGAATATTTTCCTAAATTTATTAAAAAATTATTGGTCTTCAAAATGTTACGTGTTTGGTTAACCTATTCGACCTGGGCTTTCTTGTTCTTCTCAAGTTTGAGAAGGGGGGGGGGATTCTTCCCCTCCCGTATCTAACTCTGAATAGATTATATTGAGCGAAACATTGCATTTACACAGATCTTTTTGATATTTGTGATTTTAGCTTAGAATGCCTAGAATTTGATGTCATCATTATTTTCATGACGTCATTATATCTAAGTGTTGGTACATTAAATATTGGTTTTGGCATTTGGAAATGATGGAATTTATTAGAATTCATTCTTAATTCATCAAATATAATAGTTTTGCTTATTTTACTTAGTTTTTTCATATTAACAACAACAACAATGTTTTGTAAAAATTGGGAAGACTACCACCCTGTTATAAAACAATACCAGGATTAAAATTCGCATATTTAAAAAATATTTGTTATAAAATTGGGAAATTCACCAGATCTCATTAAGAAACTTCCACAACTTTAATCAAAGGTTTAATATTGGAGGAAGTCCAGACCCCTCCGATCGAATAGGTTTAACAAAATTGTGATCTTGCTTGTGTATTTGATCTGTCCTTTCTTTTTGAATATCTTCAAATCCATATTGAGACATGTGCGTTCCTTTATGCAACAAAATACACAATGGAACTAAAGACCATGATTGAGTTAAAATTATTCAAGGTATAGTTTAAATAATGTCCATCAATCAACTGCCGTGATTTGAAGTAAATTGACCATTGGTTGTAAATTTTTCAATCAATTTATGGATAAATGCAAGATTTCTAAGGTGTATAAAGTAAGCCTAAAATGTGAAATTCTTCCCGCCATTTATGAGACGGTTGCAATGAAATGCTGACCTTTGTGGTTTGTTTTATTAAAGCGAGATATAAATTTAGTATGATGCAATTGTGATGAGTGGAACGATTTGATCTCATGAGAGTTACGTTTCCGGACGAACGCTTCTTTAAAGTCGTTACCAGAATTCAAATTGCAACGTCAAAATTATTTAAAATTCCGATCTTTTCAAATGCTCTTTATACAATCTCAAGTGGTGCTAAATCAATTAAAACGTAACTGATTTCGCTTATGAGTATAAGTCATGTCTTGACTACGAAATATCATGAGAAGAAAATCAAATAAGGAGATCATGATGGTTACTTCATAGGAATAAAGAACATTTTCTGAATCTTTTCAATATTTCCATATCCAGATATATGCTTTATTTGCTGCATTTTAGAAAATACCTTTAATGATTTGGGTCACATAAAGATCTGTCATCCCAAAGTTCAATAGGTCATAAATCTTCAGGTGTGGAAAATTCTTTAATTTTTATTTTTTGGGTTAGGGTAAGGATTTAGGTTTAGGAAACACCGATTTGTCACTGCGTTTATGGTTTGTCTCTCAAATAATGGGAAAATAAGATTTTGGGTTAGGGTTTAAGACTAAGAAATGAAGGGGACATTTGTCCAGGGGGAATTTTTAGGGTGATATATCTTCAGGTGATCCAATGACCTAGTGAGAAATTCAACATTTATTCTAGAAAAGTTTTTAATTTGAAAATGTAATTTAAATATAATAAATGATAGATGCAAAGAATAAGCCATTAGTCATTGCAATAATAGAAATTTTCTCCATATTTACAATTTGAAGTGGCAACGTCAAATGTTCTTAAATTGCCTTTTAGCAGTTGTTCCGTGCTATATAAGTTGATTTTTTATTGCTGCTTTTTGTCACCGATGTGTCAATGCTTTCAATTAATTTTTCTAATAAAGTTTTGTTTTCACACAGCATTTGCAATGTGGACAATGGATATCTATTTTTAAGTCGCTTCAAAACTTAACACTAAATCAAAGTTCATTTCTCGTTTAGATTCCAAGGAACGGATAGTCCTGATTGTTGGATCCGTCAGAGCGCTTCGCATTTCTGCGAAATTTATTCAGGAGAAAATCCGAGAAGCCGTTCACTTATTTGGCGCCAAATTGCAAGACGAGACACCTCCTCCCGAAGAACGCGCTAAACAGGTAATTGTTTACACTTGTTAGGAAAGCACGTTAATGTGGGAACAAACAGACATCCAACAATCAAATTGATTGGATTCCTCTCTAAAATGATTTTGATCAATTTACGATTTTATATCGATTGCAATTTTCAATATTAACATTAATCGTAGCCATAAAACAGTCCTAATAAGCATTAAATTATTTAATTCTAAGATATATATATATATATATATATATATATATATATATACATATATATCTTAGAATTAAATAATTTAATGCTTATTAGGACTGTTTTATGGCTACGATTAATGTTAATATTGAAAATTGCAATCGATATAAAATCGTAAATTGATCAAAATCATTTTAGAGAGGAATCCAATCAATTTGATTGTTGGATGTCTGTTTGTTCCCACATTAACGTGCTTTCCTAACAAGTGTAAACAATTACCTGTTTAGCGCGTTCTTCGGGAGGAGGTGTCTCGTCTTGCAATTTGGCGCCAAATAAGTGAACGGCTTCTCGGATTTTCTCCTGAATAAATTTCGCAGAAATGCGAAGCGCTCTGACGGATCCAACAATCAGGACTATCCGTTCCTTGGAATCTAAACGAGAANATCTTAACGCTAGTAGTTCAATTCGTATTTAATGGAATGTGTCCCATGTATTTAAATTCAAAACTAGTTTATCGCAGGCATTTGACATCTATGTACCAAAAATATTGTATACAATTACAACACTTGTTTTCACATTATCTGTCCAATTATTTCTCAGTTATTGGCTTTTGCTGACTATTCCATTTATGCGCAATGTAAGCATGCCACATGGAAAATTTATTCCTGTAAAAACGTCAATAAACGTAAAATGCTTTAATAGAGGTTTTGCTTTATGATTCATTATTATGCGCATCGTCTGAAATATACAATTCACTTTCCTTTAACTATTAATTGCAATTTTCAAATAACTTCAGAGCCTTTAATCATCTATGTTCTACTTGAGGTTTAGAGACCAAATGACATTAGTATCTGGTATATACAATCACATCATAAGAAGAATTTAAGATGCGAGACTTCCTTGGAACATCTGAACTTCACATTTATTATCAGGGCATTTCTTGTTAAGTTTAATTTCTCAGTTCCTGCAAATTTCATGTTTGAGCTATATTTGATATGTATGAAAGGTTACTGTTAACATAGGCTATCTTTTAATAGAATCTCATCCCATTTTATCAAACTGTCGGAAGTTGCTAATAAATTCGTTTGGTAATTAATTGAACTCTCGGTTTATCACCACAGCTGAGCAATTACAAGTTTCCCTCGTCGTATTTACTCTTAACACTTGCATTGACTAGTGCTTTCGCCTAGAGAATATTTCATTATCCTTGAATCTAAGTGACCAAAACTTTGCTGAGTTTATCAATTCATCAATTCGGGCTACACAATGCATATTAACATTTAGAATTGCAATAGATCGCGTAAATTCAAATCTGTTAATAATATGATGCTTTGAAATAATGCATTGTCTGTAGAGTCATACAATTTAAAGAACAAATATATATATATATA
>CABFPE010000033.1:220704-260704 GCA_900660155.1 Hofstenia miamia | reverse complement strand
TATATATATATATATATATATATATATATATTAGGGATGCAGTTCTACTTAGTTCCATTAGCTTTGGTTCCAGTACCGTTCCATTAGTAGCCTCATTAAGCACCTGGTTGTCTTTGCATAAATTCTAAAACCTGTGTTTCTAGTTTCTCTTAGATTATGCTCCTAATCCTAATACGATACTTATCCTAGCTCCAATGGAACTAGGACAAGTATATCCCATAGAAGATAATACTACAGAATCCTATTACATATATATATATATATATATATATATATAAAACATGCATAGATTGAACTTGCATTGATTAAAAGAGAGCAAAGTTTTAATGGGATCGATTGGCATATATTTATCTGCTGTCAGCACACGTGATGGAAATTGTGACGTGGCTGTTTCACATTTAAAAAGCAATTGATTGCTTTCAGACATTTGATAGTGAAACTTGGTGTTATTTATTATTGTCTACAATTATTTTTTGCATTACTTCCCGCATTATGACGTTTATCAAATAATTTCAAAGTTAAACTTTAACCAGCATAACTTATGTGGATTTTTGCTGCTTCAATACTTATATTTTTTTTCAAACCATTTTAATATAGAGTATGCTTTAGGAATGTTTGAAGTGATAATTTTTATCGTAGAAAAACATTGCTGAGGTGTCTGTTTGAAGCAAATATCAAAGCTCATACCTTGAAATATGCGACACTTGTGTCGTAGCTTAATGTCTTTGATTTTCACATCTTTTCTTTTCTGTCTTTTGCAGAGGCGCGTTTTGGATTTTTAAAACGAATGAGGGGTCCGACACCCATATTTGCAGAAAAAAACTAAACAAAAAGTTTTTGAACCAAAGTATATTTACACAAAATGCAATCGTCTGTTTTACCAGCAAATCGATTGATGACATCTTGAATTAAAGTGAACTATTTTCAATTTTAGGAAAAGAGAAAATTTTAATTAAGTGTTTACAGTTGGCCCTGAAAGGGAGAGCGGTCGCCCCCCTAAACGCATTTAAGATTCCTCGAAAAGTTTATGGTCAATCGGCTTCAACTTTGCTAATCTTTTACCACTGTAATTATAAAAGAAAAATTCTTTACTTTTCATTGTAATGTCGTTTCAACAATAAAAAAATCTTGTCAGTTTTAAGCTGGGATATTTCTTTGTCTATTGCACTTCAATTTGGATTTGAAAAATGTATCCTAAAATGACTTACGTTTGGCATGTAGAGTTTTAAATTTTAACTTTAAGCATCATATCTGAATGTCTGCAACTGGTCATGCTATCAAAATATTTCAGTAAGTCATCTTTAGACATTTTTTGTTTTTACACCCTCAAAAAAATTTCTGCCATTTGTTTTTAGAATATCTATTCATACCTCTTGTTATTAAAAACTAGGGTTCAACTGTTTTCATGTTCAACTTGTTTCTTAAAAAATTTCACTTGGGTTTTAAGATCTTATAAAAATTGTACTTTAAAACAATTTTTCAAGAAATTTAACAGCAAAGCGGTAATAGTTTGTCAATAACAAAAGCTGTGTTTCTATGTATTACGTTTCAGTCAATAACGAATTTTCTTAGCTCCTTAATGCAAGGAAATTGCATGTTTCCAGGAAATTTTAAACTAAATGAAGTGGAGACTTCACTTCCATTATTTGTCAGTTACTTTCTTTAACATGACCTTGTAGCTAATAATTTAATTACTATTTTGAAAAGCGTCATATTTCTACCGATGATGTTCTCGTATCCGGCTGGAATTCTAGGACTGGAATCTATCTAGTAAATACGTTACTATTTTTTGAAATTTTACTCGTTGCCAAAGTGGAATATTATATTTTGTAATATTTCTGCCGCAACAGTAAACAGATACTTAGGGAAAGTGCTTAAATATCTCCTGCCCAAAACTAAATAAACGCTTCTTTTTTTAGAGAAAGTTATCAGAACCTAGGTTCGTACTGCATTCAAATCATTTTATCAGTGTAATCACAGGGTGTTAACGTGTGTGCTGGTGATAAGTCATTAAACCACATTCTGTTTTTGGTAGAGCCAGCCCGCTTTTTACATAATTCATCACATTTTGCGTTTTACTGCACGACTATTTTTACGTTCTCTCGCAACCTTCATGTATCTGATTGGTTATAATCTATCATGCAACTGGTTTTATCTCATTATTAATTTAATGTGAATGGGACACTTTTAAATCAGTTATTTCTGTTATCATCCGTGAACTAACATTTTAGTGTATGCTTACCTCGTTTGCTTATAGCCTAATGGTGAACGCTTTTTATTATTTTGCGTTTTTTCTAAACTTTTTCTTAGCAGAAGACTTTATATTTTTACATAGTTGCCACTTTTATATGCTATCATTATTCAATCTTTAGAATATTGTGTACCTACAAAATAATACATTGTCAAAGAAGGCATTTATACCTATAGAAATTCACTTCAAATAATGCGTTTAGGAACATTTCGGAACTTTGCAAAATTTTATTAATTTCATGAACTCAGATCCGAAGTATCTAAACTGGTACTTGAATATAGAATTTAATTAAAGTGTTACAACTGGCGTGTTGTTACACTTAGTTTTGACAGGTAAAGCTTGTTAAGAAGTGGTTTATCAAGGCCTTGCTTTGTTTACTCTTTTAATAAATTCCCAGCACATTTCGTAAATATTCAAACCTTGACAATGTTTTCAATTGAATGTACAATCCGTGAAGGCAGAAGAAATGTGGCGCACACCGACAAATACCAAAAGTTGTTTATTTTCACTACCAACACATTCTGTTTTGCCACTTCCCAATTTCACCGCGCTGATTGACTGTTTGACAGGTTCCCATTTTGATTTCCCCTTTCTCTTTGAAAAATTTACCAAAGATTAGGAATTCTACAGTATTTAGCTTTATCTGTTATAAACAGCATTATGTTGGCCAGCTGAGCGATCGTGCAGTAATCCTATTTCTAACTGGAATCATACCACTTTGATAACTATAAGGAACAAGTTATTTTTGTATTGCTACAGAATTGGCTAATTATTAGGGTACTGTGGGACCATGTTTTTTAATGTTTTTGGTCCCAGAGACATTTCAACCCATTGAATTTGGTCTCGTCGGGTCCTGTTGATCTCAATCTTATGAAAGTTTTCGGTGCCCTAGTCTTTTCCCTTTTGAACAAAATTGGCAAAAATAAGGATTCATATTCTCAAATAAATTGGTAACAGTTTCTTAATTTATGATTCCAGTCCCTTTGAAATACTTAGTCCCAGGTCCCAGTGCCGTTGGATTTAGATCAGTTAACCCCATGCGACTGAGTGTTCCCGAAGAACCGAGCTAATTTTGTAATGAAAAGTGTAATTCCCCATTACGATTTAGAATAATTAAAATCATTTAATTTTGGCTTTTTTCTAAAGATAATTTCGCTAAAATGGTTGGAATTGATTTCTCCTTCAAGCTCTTGTATTGTACATTGACAGACGAAATGTGGTTTAGTTAATTATAGCCTTTTTCGTAAAAAGATTTAGCCCCTAGCAAAGGCTTTTGTTATAATTAGATGACCATGCAATGTACATAGATTTTAAATTTTAATGAACATTGGCTCTCTTGCAATGATCACATTTTTAAATTTTAAATATTTTGTTTCGGACATGCATTTGTGAGGGTTTTTCGATTAGTGTAATTTGATGAACAGGGCAAAGCAAAGAGCCAAGTGGACTTTGTCAAATTATCTTAAGAAAATGAAATGAAGTTAGATTTTCGGAGTTGGAAGATCTGTGGACGTAAATGCTTTTTAGCAAGAATTTTCAGAAAATATGATATTTTCGAAAAGTGTGGTTGGATGGTAAAATGTCAATTTTGCATTGATAAAATTTCAATAATGTTAAAGTTATGTTATTATAATTGAGAAGTTTGGAAATGTTTACGAAAGAAATGTCTTTTAAATTTGAGACAATACGACTAATTTATAGTCGTAAATTTCACTGGAAATAAATTGCAGAGAGATCACTCCTAATGCTTATAATTGCTATCTGCAAACCTTTTCCCATGCCAAGTAGGCAAAAATATTCCAAGGATTCCTAATAAGCACGGGCTGTTCTATTTCAATTATTTGTGATTGTCTTAAAATTTGGATTGCCAAGTTTTTCATTGACTGTAGCTTTTGTTAGTTAGGGATTTCAGATTTTGTCAAATTTAAGATAAATCCCTTTAATTTCTCCGGTATAATGTCAACCCTAAACAGCATGGTGATTTCATGATCATAGAAAAAGTTTTTTTAACAGTTATAGCGCAAAAAATGTTAACGCAATGCTCAATCTGAAATCACCACGCTATTCTGTTTTATTTCTCTCTTAATCGACTTCGGCCTCGACCTGAATTGATTAATTAAGAATCATGAATTTCAATTGACCTGATATTATATTGATCTACCAAAAATTTTGCGACCTCTGGTTTTGGGTTTGCGCACGGCAAGCTTCAATGGGTTTGAGAGATCTTTGCACATTTCAAGAAACAGTCAAAGTTTTTTCTTGCTTCCATACGCTCAAACCCTTATGAATACATGAACATTAGGTATGGCGAGAATTTAAATCTTTTTCAAAAATTCCAAAATTTCTAAGAAAATTTGTTAATCTATTCAACAATCTCTGCCACAGCAAAAAGCTTTAATAGAATTTTTCAACTTTGCATTAATGTATGTTCCCCAATAGACCTACACATGTCCCAAGATTTTCAAATTTAGAAATAGACTTGGAGAATATTAGTTGTAAATGTGGAAAACCGGTTTTGTCTTTTTCAACGGATGCCAGGCTGTTTAAGGCTAAAGGATTTTGAATATTTTGTTCAAAAATAATGTTTGATTACATCAAAACTTTAAATTTATGTTAATATAGGTGTATTTTCTTTGTAATATAATGATCGGCCAATTATAATATATGGAACCTAAACAATATTATGCAACCGCATAAGTAGTGTCCATTTCTTCTGCTTTTCAATTTAAAACGCGCATAATCCATTTTTTATTGTATTTTCAGAATTTATTTACGTGAATACAATGGGAATGTGTCGATCGCCTTTGTAAAAAGTGTTATTGATTAGCGCAACTACAGTAGATGTACAAATAATGGCATTTCCTTCTTAAGCTGATGTAAGCATAAACTGCTCTTCAATTCATAATTGCAAATGCATGCAATTAAGTGATTCATTTCAGAAATATATTTACAAAGAAGACAAGGAGTGTGTCGAGTCACACTAGCAAATCTACTACTCACTGTTTTTAAAATGTTTTTACACTTCATCTGCTCTTTGTATTTTCCTTGCATTTCTGGTGATAAAAGCGAAATCAAATTTCTGACATGTTCGCTGTATTATTTCTGGGAAATTGCTTGTTTTTGTTCTTTTCACGCATCTCACCTGCTGTATGCATTTCACACTTCCTGATGTCGATCTTAAATATGTAATCATTTATATAAACAACTATTAAACTAGTTTTTTTTGGCTAAAATTGGTTTTGAAATTGGCAGTACATGCTGTCAGACGAATATTTGGTAGTTTTATCCGTAAAGGTGCTTGTCTTAGGAGAATGTCGCATCCAATATTAAAATCTTTTGTCCAATGGAAAATATTTTCAAGGCATCCATGGTTAATTATTAATGAATTCTCGAATGAAATATTTACACAACTCTTTCTTTGCGTTAAATATGCATTTCCTAAAGTAAAAAAGACTCTACAACCTCATCTGTTCTGATTTTTATTTCTGCTTTTTAACCTCACACTTCTTAAACAAATGAATTATTGGGAAAGTACATTTCTATCGATTACCGATTGCTTTCATATGGGTAGGCACTAGGAAAATAAATTAATCTCTTGCTCGAAAATCGATGTGCAGGAAAACTTTTAAAGTTTGCGCAACAATTAATCTTATTCAAAATTGACATTAAATCAAGTGGTTGTGTGCAGAAATCATTAAGTGTGATTCCCGCCGCGTGTCCCAGTAAGCGCCTTGTTTTTGCGCAGCGGGAATTGAACTTCAAGTACCACTTTTCTTTAGTTAACATAGAATTTTCTCTGAACGTTAAATTTCGATATTGCTTTACACATCCCATTACCCATGCTGTCCATTGGGAAACCTGTGATGGCTTTGGAAGCAAATTAATGTAATTATGTGCGGCAGGGGGAAATTTATAAGGCATGCTTTTAATTGTGTGATATTTTGGATTACGCGTCCCGCGGGCAAACGAGATAATTATTGAGTCGCTGATATGATTTGCGCTCTGAGATTTTTAGCATGTCAGACGATCAGTGCACCTCATGCCCGAATACAATCATCTATGTGATTCACTAGCAACTAACAATGTCATTAAATTCTCATCCCAACATCGGCATTGGTATATCACCGATGACAAAATTATATTTCCCTGTCAAATGCACAGTGTTTTACAGTGCTATAGATCTTTACCTGTATCCTGTCTAAGTGACAGAGAATAAATATCGTCAGTAGAAATTTCTGCACGTTATTTTTTGGGGCTTTTGACACCCATCTTAACTCGAGAATGAATCATTACTATTTTAATTAAATTTGTTGCTGATGTATTTGGGATAACTCCAAGCTTTTCATTATGTCTATTGCTACTATTTTTATTGTTAAATATTTGCTATTTTTAACGCTGGGATGGCTTTTTAATGATTCATATGGTGTCGGTGATTTTTTACATGTAATTTCCTTCACATTTGCTTTCATTATCACTTTTTAATTTTAGTGCAAAGTCTTGGTTCCAAACTCAACTGCTGGCTTAATTATTGGAAAGAATGGTGCTACAGTAAAGCAGTTAATGGCCGACACGGATAGCAAAGTGATTCTATCGCAGAAGCCCGACATCACTCCAATTCAAGAACGATATATGACTGTTTCCGGAGAGCCTCCGTCCATTGAGGCTGCATTGGATAGAATTATCGATAAAATTAAGCTTGATCCATCTAGCGGTTCTTGTCCGAATTTAGTTTATAATATGAATGGCTTGTCAGCTACGGGTTTAGGCTTAGGGACGGAATCGATTTATGATATTTTAGCAATGCAACAAAAATTAGCATATAATGCTCTTGCTTCACCAACTGTGGGTTTGCTGCCGTATGCTTCACCAGCAAATGCAGCAGTAGCTACCAATAACATGTATGCTCAGCTGGCTGCTTCCCAGTTTGCTGTTGCACCCCAAACGGCTTTAGACCTGCAAACCCAACTCGGACTTTACTCGGCACAGCTAAATCAGCTGAATTCACGAAATACAGCAACGGCTGCTGCTCCCGCTGCTAGCGTTGCGCAAATTCAATCTCAAATGAAGCCCGCAGTTTCCGCACTTCAAAAAGAAGGACCGGTGCTCACTCAAGCCCTGCCCCAATATGCTGCTGCCCCAGTGTCTTCTGCAATGATCCAACCCACAGCATTGCAGTTTTACCCATCAAATATCACTGCAACTCAAACGGCTATTGACAAGGCTGCCACGGACCGACTCTATGCCCAACTTCAGCAGCAGATGAAACTGATGCAATACAGTGCCTTACCTACCACATTGCAGTCACCACCTGTTCAACCTACTTTGCAGGCATCTCCTATTCCTAATAATTTGCCCACAAATGCTATTCCTACTGCAACGCCTGTGCAGCCACCAGTAGCATCACAACCTACAGAAACAATCCCAGTGAACTCTGCTCCGCCGTCTACTAACCAGGGAAATATCACAGTAGATTACGAGGTACCAGAGAATTTGATAGGCGGCATAATTGGAGTAGCTGGGAAGACATTGGTAGAAATTCAAACGATGTCAGGCTCCAGGATTCAGCTGTCTCGCAAAGGTGAGTTTGTGGAAGGCACAACCAATAGGCGAATTCAAATTTCAGGTTCCCCCAGCGCTGTTCATAAAGCCAAACTCTTGCTTCAACGTCAGTTATTTCAGACAGAGACTAGTAGACGTCAAAGTGGACTCACTGTTTAACTATGTGCCTTATGTCGTAAGTATGCTACCTACATCATGTCTGCTCATTTTAAAGCTCTCATTTCATTGATATTAGTGTAAGGATTTTAGGTGAAAAACATTCCAACGTTTTCCTACATATCACCCGCATATTTTCGTCTTCCGGCAGACATGCTTGCCACTTGCCTGACCAATCATTGTATGTGACCATAACTAATGTTTATAGTGGTTGGTGATTCCTTTCCTATTGACATCATGAGTGTGGGGTGGACTTCGTGTAGGTGGGCAGTGCAACATTAACTCCTCATGTTTGTTATTCATCTCACGATAGCAATCATGCCTATTTTATAATTGTTGCTACGACAGAGTACATTTTATATTGGCCAATTGTAGTGTTGATTTTGATAATTGCAATGTTTCAACTCCAATTTCATGCGTTCGCGCCTGATTCAATTTTTATAGCAAGTTGTGTTTTTAATTGTAAATCCCAATGGAAAATCTCGTGTAGATCACCCTTTAATAAATAGCATGATTTCTAGTTCATTGTCTTTTCAACTTTAGCTCTGTAGCCATTCACCCGCTGATGATTTCATTCCAGAAATTATACATTACAGTGCATCATTGTTCTCGAAAATAAGCTATGATGAACATGGTTGTACTAAAATGAAATGTTGAGGTTTTTGCAGTAGGATTTTAACAAATTCTAAACAAAAACTAATTGTACTAAATTTCGCTTAGCTTTGCAGAAGTCGTAGCAAATTATTAATATACACAAATAATAAATATAAGTTTCATTGTAGCTTTGTTAAATTTTCACAATTTTCATGTTTATGGATGACTAGTTGTCAACAGTTTTTTTTNGAAACTGATGCAATACAGTGCCTTACCTACCACATTGCAGTCACCACCTGTTCAACCTACTTTGCAGGCATCTCCTATTCCTAATAATTTGCCCACAAATGCTATTCCTACTGCAACGCCTGTGCAGCCACCAGTAGCATCACAACCTACAGAAACAATCCCAGTGAACTCTGCTCCGCCGTCTACTAACCAGGGAAATATCACAGTAGATTACGAGGTACCAGAGAATTTGATAGGCGGCATAATTGGAGTAGCTGGGAAGACATTGGTAGAAATTCAAACGATGTCAGGCTCCAGGATTCAGCTGTCTCGCAAAGGTGAGTTTGTGGAAGGCACAACCAATAGGCGAATTCAAATTTCAGGTTCCCCCAGCGCTGTTCATAAAGCCAAACTCTTGCTTCAACGTCAGTTATTTCAGACAGAGACTAGTAGACGTCAAAGTGGACTCACTGTTTAACTATGTGCCTTATGTCGTAAGTATGCTACCTACATCATGTCTGCTCATTTTAAAGCTCTCATTTCATTGATATTAGTGTAAGGATTTTAGGTGAAAAACATTCCAACGTTTTCCTACATATCACCCGCATATTTTCGTCTTCCGGCAGACATGCTTGCCACTTGCCTGACCAATCATTGTATGTGACCATAACTAATGTTTATAGTGGTTGGTGATTCCTTTCCTATTGACATCATGAGTGTGGGGTGGACTTCGTGTAGGTGGGCAGTGCAACATTAACTCCTCATGTTTGTTATTCATCTCACGATAGCAATCATGCCTATTTTATAATTGTTGCTACGACAGAGTACATTTTATATTGGCCAATTGTAGTGTTGATTTTGATAATTGCAATGTTTCAACTCCAATTTCATGCGTTCGCGCCTGATTCAATTTTTATAGCAAGTTGTGTTTTTAATTGTAAATCCCAATGGAAAATCTCGTGTAGATCACCCTTTAATAAATAGCATGATTTCTAGTTCATTGTCTTTTCAACTTTAGCTCTGTAGCCATTCACCCGCTGATGATTTCATTCCAGAAATTATACATTACAGTGCATCATTGTTCTCGAAAATAAGCTATGATGAACATGGTTGTACTAAAATGAAATGTTGAGGTTTTTGCAGTAGGATTTTAACAAATTCTAAACAAAAACTAATTGTACTAAATTTCGCTTAGCTTTGCAGAAGTCGTAGCAAATTATTAATATACACAAATAATAAATATAAGTTTCATTGTAGCTTTGTTAAATTTTCACAATTTTCATGTTTATGGATGACTAGTTGTCAACAGTTTTTTTTTGTTATTCTGAAGTTTTTCCAACTTTTTGCACTAGTACACTATTAAGCTTTCATCAAATATTTTAAGGAATGAAAGAGCTTTAGGTTGTAAATCATTGCTTCAATTTTACTCTAGTATTTTATTGAAATTTAGATCATTTGAGTTTAATAGCATTGTTGACACAATATGCATTGTTTACAACCAACACCATTGCGGAATAGTTATTTGTAATTTACATACTTGTAATTGTGCGCTTGTTTCCATAGAATAATTTATTTCAAGGAAATATACATTTCTGATTAAACTTTATGATTTAAATACGAAATGCTTCCAATAAAAATTTACTTCCACGGTAATACATCATAAATAGTTTCAAATAAACGAATTGTTTAGCTCTGAACTTTTTTTGCTGTCAGCGCCATTTAAATTTCAATTTTATTGCCATTGTTCATAGTATTTTCAAAGAGTTTATTTATTCTTAACTACTGCTATCTCATATCATTTTTAGCAACCAATCATAATCATTAAATTCATATATTATCACTAGATGGCGCTTATCAATAAATGTTTTAATGGAATGAGAAAACATGAATTTTTTTTAAATAAACTCATTTCATACGAGTTCCGTTTAAGTACACATTAATGTTGTATCTTTACATTAACACTGAATAAGCTTCAATTTGGTTTGTCAATTATTTCAAATCTGCACAAAATAATTGAATTTGAATTGCAATAATTAACTTTAAATAGGAAGACTTTGGTTAAATACTATAAATGCAAATATACCAGAACGCATAAATCCCTATTAAAATAGCTATGATTGCAAAGGGCAGGTGCAGAAGCAGAGCAATCCCCCCCCCCCCTTTAAACCAATAAATAATTAAAATTATAGACAGAATTTTTTAGTAACCAATTATGCATGTAGTATTTTATTTGGCTTTTGGGACCTGGTTTATGGTTGCAATGAAATTTCGTGGTTTTGCTAAACCATTACAACATATTTCAACAAACACTAAAGATAACATCATATGCGTTGTGATGAACTACAGAAATCCATGAAAAATCCCATTCCCAATTACAAGGATGTCACTAAATGTATTGTTTTCAACCCAGTTTTTATCAAGCAAAAAATTGACAGATTCCTTGTTTCAAAATATTATGAATGTTTGCTTTCTCAAGCTATTATGTTGCATTATGTGTACCTTTTTGTAATGGACATAATCTCACCATTAATGTAACACTTCTAATGACAAGCCGTCAATTTGCTGCACTTTGGAAAATTAAGAGCAAGTTCAATGTACTTTATAAATGTGATAAAACTACAATGATTAAGAGTTATCTTATGCGAAGCATTTAAAGGCCAATTTTAAAAGGCAATCTAAAGCTATCCCGGTTTGAATAACAAGACAAAATCACCCCGGAAAGGTTCATGTTTTATTGCAGCTTTGTGTTCACAAAACTGCAGGAAATTCTGAATGCTAAAAAATTTTCAAAATGGTTTTTCTAAAAAAAGACTCTCTGAGTTCTTGAGACTCTTCGTTTTTAGTATATTTCGTATATGCATATTTGTTGAAACATTTATGATAAATATTCAGCTAAGCCTGAAGCCCATCTTTAGATCAAAACTAAATGTCGAGATTTATAATAATTCCAATTTTCTTCAAAGGTTTTTCAAACAAATAATAAAATATTATCAAAACAGAAACTATAAAATGTCCATTTAATAAAGATTTAATGTCATTGAGTATCAAAATACGGCAATGTGATCCATTTTTGCATTTTCCATACTGCAATAATGAACAAATGTTCATGAAATATGTGACGGAAAATATCTTTTTGAATTTAAGGAGATATACAGGGATGGCCAAAAGTCTCTACTGCATTGCAAAACGAATGTTATGTATTGAAGAACAATTATTTCGGTATTTAATTGCTTGATACATATAATAACATTTAATTACATCTTTAAATTTTGGAAAAAATATTTAGTCTCACAAAATTTCAATAAATTACTTTTCGTAGGGCTCCATCTGCAACCCATACTCTTCAATGCAAAATGTATTTGACTGAAGTTACGATAGTTGATGGCTTTAGCCTGTTCAGTGGAAAATTCGCAACACTAACCACCTCAAGTACAGCTAGGAGTTCATTATCAAGCTCTTCACTTCTGAAGCTTTTTACAGCGGCGATTGATTGGTTGCTTTGTTGATGCCAAGTGCTGGCCAATATTCGATATTAAGTTGTGTAGAGATGTTTACTTAGAACAAAAATTAAATTTAACCAAACAGAAATATATGACATTTTGAAAGAAAGCTTGATCATAGAACAACACAAAAATTGCATTTAATCTTCAATGTGACAGTGATTTTTGTATTTAACCCATTGTTTTTTGTATCCCATGTAGAAAACAACAAACCGTTTTAAATGATTAAAAATGTCTACAATTTGGGTTGTTGTGGGTTTTCACTGTGGTACGAATTAACGTAGTAAAGGCCTACAACAATTCTATAATTTTTTAACACCTTCATAGACTTTAGTGAATTTAGGGACTATTTACATCAAATTAAATGGTAGAAATTGTATTTAATATTAAAAAGATCTTTTTTTGTAAGTCATAAAAATATTTTTAAGCGAGACTCATGAAACATTAATCAGAGATAATTTCCTAAAAATGAGCACAAACGATTTTATTATATTCTTGTTACCCCTCAACTTAAATATATTTCATTTTTGATGAATTTCTGAGATCGGGTTGTATATGACAATTTGTATGTTTTTCAAATACCCAGCAAGCGGAGATGGGATTGGGCACATTTTGCAAACTGCCCCACCCCTCCTCCCAAAGACTTTGAACCCTGCCAATATTCACGTGTTCGCCGTGCTCTATTTTAACCCATTCTTCTCATCTACTGCAAATTTCCCCACCCAAAAATATTCTGCTCCAAAAATAATTTATGATATTCTATTGCTTATTGGCAAATTTTATAGCATTAGAATACCACTACTAATACAGAATCAATTTCAAATGTTATCTAGTATTAGTACCAATAGAAATCAAGCAACAATTAAAAACTATAGGGTCAAATCGATCACAGTCATATTGTTGTGATTTCGACAAAATTGAATATGAAGGTTTCTAATATATTCGAAAAATACAACAATGTATGAACGAATTTGAAGTGTCTAAACAAAACAGTGAGTATCAAATTCAAAACGACAGGAATTTGTTATTGATTGGATAAATTTGATCATGTGATTTGACGTTGATTATTTTGAACCTGTTTGCCATTATTTCAAAGCTTTCTGACGGAACAATAAGGGACTTTCATCCAAAATTAAAAACTGCTAAAATGCTACTACATAGAAAATGAATCATCAATAGAAAATTTCGTATAGTAGGCGACCAGGGTTTCAATATTATTTATCTTTGAGATATTCAGTATTAAACTCTAATTTTTGCTGTGACGTCAGAGGAACTTAATGAACTTTCCCACGAAATTGTGGGCAACATAAAGGGTTTTTTATAAAAGTTTTTTTAATCATATTTTCACACTTAGTGAGTTTTTAAGGTCATTAAATTTGGTGGGTTTTATCCATACCATATTGCTTAAATACGCATGGGAAATTTTCAATTAGGTCCTCTGACATAACAAAATGTTAAGTTAAATGCTGAATATTTTGAAAATATTCAATTTTGAAGCCCTGGTCGCCTACTATAGGGACTTTTCTATTGATTATTCAGCAATATAGTAGCATTCTGACAGTTTTTAATTTTGGGTGAAAGTCCCCCATTATCACTTAAATATTTCCATTTTGAAATTAGGACATACCTTCAATCAAGGTGAGTATGATGGACCAAACAAGATATCTTAACAAAAATGTGATTCTTCACATATGATGGTAATATTCAGAACATGATAGTAAAGTAAAAAACGTATGTAGCCAATATTTTATGAAATAAGCAAAAATAGTCGTTCTCGATTCACTATAATTGTCAAGCGTGTCGACGACCAATCAATTCAAATCAAGTAAATCTTATTAGTACAATTGAATACAATCAAGTGTCACCATGAGCTATAAATGAAAAATTATTTTTTCAAAATTCAACTACATTTCTAACTAAATCCAAATGTTTTCCAGGAGCAACTTTGATTTTTAAAAAATTACAATTTATAAAAGTGTCTCAACTCAAGTGAGTTTTTTCTCCACATTTGTCCCATGAGTATCTATTTTAGACAAACCTTGCCCCACAACTTGCGAATACAGGTGCTAAAGTAAATAGTTTTACTAAGATGGGGACTGCAACGTTTATTAAATTAGACTAAATATTTTTCATCAAGAAAATTGAATTATAAAGCATTGGAAGACAATGGGTGTGTCAAAATGATTTTCTTAGTTATGAAACTTATAATATTTGACGTATTTGGACTATTAGGTTTCAGTGCCCTTATATATTTTTAATACCTTTTTAACATCATGTGCTGCTTCAACAGTAGGGTTATTTGAGACCTAAATATTTCAAAAGAAAGAATCAATGAAGTGCAAGGTCTTCCACAAACTTGGAAATTTGTTTGATGCATTTTTAAATTAGAAGAAAATGCTTTTATAGATAGCATACCAAAATAGTTAGAAAGATTTTAAGGAAATTGTATTGAAAATGAATTATCATGTACAAGAAATATATTATATTCAGACATAAAAAGTTTATCTTTAATAACATTAGTAATTCAAGTAAAATATTATAATATATTTCAATACGAGAGCATATTTTGTGTATTTGAAATATGAAGTATATGAATAAGTTTGAACTAATGCAATCATTCCCATATAATTATGCAACATTTTTGTTTGTTTTTATTTTCATAATCATAGCAATTTTTTGATTTTTCATAATTTTCTAATTTAGTATCATAAACACATGCTTTCATTAGTAGTATTTTTTGTTTTATGTTTACAAGAAAAATGTATGCATGCCATCAGGTTAATTCAAGTCATAAAAATGCAATCAGCATTACTTCATTTTTAACCGCTTTTCAGACTATACTTATTCTATACATCAATAATAATATAATTACCATCAATTGCTTGAAAATGTATTTAATAGTACTTCTTGCTAAGATTCTTGACATCTGCGGTTGTTAACTTTTGCTCAAAACATTTTCCTTTCTTGCTAAAACTAGTTACTTCATAACATTCAATTGTTGAAATTCAGGCATATTAATAATGATATGTTACACGACAATCTCCCCTCACATAAATTTTTTCAAAGTTCTTAACAAAAAGATAATTCAGTAGCTAATCTATGAATGTTCTCCCAACAATTACCCTGATTGCAATTATTCAGTTTTTCATTGTTTTATTGTGAGAAACTTAAATTATGCGAACAACTTGTTCACGAACATAAAGCTTGGAGTACAAATAAAGTGGGAATTAAATCTATTTAAAAAAATTTTATATACTAAAAATTATATCTCTTCATCTACCCTTTCTTCTAAGCAATTAATTATATACAATGCCATTGTTTATTTCTTTAAAACGCGAACAAATTACACTTCATTTAAATAATCAGAAAAAAATTACTCAACATCAGACGCACTTATACAAGCGACAGAAAAATGGAGAGCATTATTGAACTCTATTAAATTTGTTGCGATTGCTTGTTTTGACTTCTCAAAAGCATTCGATTCTATTAATCATGAGATATTAAAAAAAATTAAAAATTTTTGGTTGCTCACCTTATATCTTATTACTTAAGTAATAGACTTCAGCGAGTTAAATTAAATGATACTTTTGCAAATTAATTGTCAATAATGGTGTAACATACTAGGTCCCTGCCCTTTAATATTTATGTGAATGACATGAAGGAAATTCCTGACTGCGAAATAACACAATACGCCGATGATACATCTATTTACTGTGGAAATAAATCCTTAGATAAAGCTGTAAAAGTTATTGAATCCAATTGTATAAAATTGAGTAACTATTTTAGCATGCATACATTGCGCATTAACGCAAAAAACGGACATCTCTGGCTATTCAATTCATTTCAATAATACATTTTTTTACCTGTTAATAAGTTTAAATAACTATGAGTAACAATAGATTCAAAGCTTAATTTCACGTCGAAAATAAATACCACTATTAAAAAAATGGCTGTTGGTATTAGAAAGGTATCCCATGTTTCCCAAAAGTTACCCCCAATTGCAGTAATTCAAATGTTTCACGCATTCGTTATGAGTAATTTAAACTATGCTAATATCTTATATACTAATGTACACAGCCTAATGATAAAAAAGCTTCGAGTTCAACTAAAATGGGGATTAAATGTTTGTAATAAAAACTCTTCTAAAAAAAAGAATATATTTATAAATCTTCTTTTTCCACAATATTATTATTTATTTCTTCAAATTCATAAACAAAATTCCACCCTACGATGAGATATTATTCTCATTTTCGACAGACTGTCTGAAGCAGAATTAACGATCAAAAAACTATTCCGGCGTTAAATTTAATAAAAATATCATGAGTCAATCCTTTATTAATACTGCAATTTATGCCTGGAATAAAATGCCAAAAAAAAATAAAATAATAGACAACCTAAAAAAATTCAGGAAAAAAATGAAATTTATTCTCAAACAAAAATTTATGTCAGGTAGATCATGGATATGATATAAATTTTATAATAACGACTATACAATAAATTGAAATTAGTAAAGTATTGTAGCAAGTGTTTTTTTAGCCAGTTTTTTTTTCATTTTTGTTATTCATTTTTTATTGTACTTAGTAGTTAATGACCTTATTCATTTGAAATATCGGTTAAATATATTAAGATAAGATAAGATAAGATAAGAGATTCTATATTCAGATAAATGTTTACAATTCAATAACTGATAATTTATCTGAATAGCGTCATAAATTACAAAAAAGTTACCAATCTACAAATCAACATACAGTACAAAAAGTAACAATTCTTACAGGCTATGGATGAATTACTTTATTAAAAATAATTAACAAAATACCACTCTACCACGAAATTTCATTTCCAATACATTGCCTCAATCAAAATGAAAGATCAAGAAGCTTTTCATGCAGTAATTCAATAATAGAATTATAGGCCAATCGTTTATAAAGAATGCAATTTACAACTGAAGTCTATTACCAAAAGGTTTAAGAAGCATTCACAAATTTAGAAAATTCAAGAAGTTGAAATCTTTCATACTCCAGCAAAAATTCATATCCGGAAGATCTTGGTTAGGATTTAAGTTTTATAACAGTCATTATACAATTTCTCGGCATTAACAATTGATCCATAGTATGTGCAGCACTATTTATTTGTTTCGAAGCCTACTGTAAATATTTCATACCTTTTTTCGCAGTTTTTGCATTTCATGACTCCATTTCGCTAATTTATCAGTGTTTCATTGCTATAAAAAATGACCAAATAAAGACTATCATATTTTATCTTATCTAATAATTTTTTGAGCATATTGGGAATATTGTTGCGAATGTGAAATTCCGTTAATAAAGATTCAATAAGATGAAAAAACTTCTGTATTGATTATGTTTAATGTTGAAAAACATTGGGGCATTAGCCCTAGGATGTAACATGTTTATTATTGTTATTAGTTTGGGTAAATAGTTTCATGTACACAGACATAATATTGTGCCGAGCAGCATTCTCAAAAAGTTGAATCCGAACCTTGCAACCAAATGAAAATTCAAATATTGAAAACCTCATTCTTTAAAAACGGATTGAGTTAGCAATTCAGATTAGTCTCAATTCAAAGATCAAAATTAAACATTATTCTTTATATTACTTACAGTTAGAATTCATTTCAACTAGTACAAGTGCTATTAATGATTCGAAGGTAACACTCATTGCCTATTTCATGATATCAGAAATGCTTCGTCTTATAATTATATTTGTTTTGAATTTCCATACTTAGATCACTGTCTTATAGTTACTTATTCGAATATACTAAAAGTAGGTAAACCTACTAAATCTTGAAAATCAATCCGAACAAATCAACAGAATGCCAAAACTTCGACAGCATTAACAAACGAGAACTGGAATTCTACATGTTCATCATTAGCACTTAGTGAAAAGCTATTAAATTTTATAAAAACTTGCATTTCTGTTTGAATATATGTTGCCCAGAAAAATGTATTCTCTCATTCGAATGCTAAAAATATCCGAATTTTTCAAAAAGGTTGGATTGATTCCAAATGCATTGATTTAATCGAACAAAAAAACAAAAGTGGAAAAATTACATCCATTTTCAAATAAAAAAAAATCAAAATGCGTATTAAGTTGAACGAAATTTATGCAATGTTGCTATAAGGAAAGCAAATAATAAAGTAATAATTAATCACGCCCAGAGTATCAAAATCTTTCATCCCAAAAAAATAAATAGGAATATATTAACAATTTATTAAATAGCAAAACATGGAAACTGAAAAAATAGAAAAATGTAATATAAAGATATATCCATTACTAATAAAAAACAAATTTGCAATGCCTTCAATGAAGTTTTCCAAATTTTAGAAACTGCAATAGCATGAATGTACCTTTTTGCTAAACTAAATCAACTCCACCCTCTTTCTTCTTTTGTTTTGCAACTAAATGTGAAATCATAAAGTAGATACATTGCTTAAAAAACATATACAAAGTACCTTCTCTGATACAAACTTGGCTCCTAGAACTCACAGCCGACTTAATAGCTGAACCAAAATTTGACATCTTAAGTGCATGTAGAAGCCATTTCCTTTTTCCAGACGAGTTAAAATTGGCAAATATAACGCCACTATTTAAAAAAGACGATTCCGGAGATTGCTTAATTTCTATACCTATTTCAATCACTTCTCCAAGCAGCAAAGTATTTGAACTACATGTAATTCTTTTTAATGAAAATAATGAGCATGTTTGTAAAATGTTCCTTCCTCCAAAACACAATATGGTTTAAGCAAATGTATTTCTACCAGCGATGCTCTAATAAAAACTATTGAAAAATATAGAAAAAAGATAGATAACGAATACTCAGCAGTAGCTCGCTTAAACTTTCGAAAGCATTCTATTAGACTGATCATAGTATATTACAACAAAAAAATTAAATTTCTAGGTTTTTCCAATGACAGCATATGTCTTATTTCTAGTTATTTGTATAACGAGTAAAGCTTAATGATACCTTTTCAGTTGGGTTTGTACTAAAATAGAGTCGCAGAAGATCTATTTCGGTCCCTTATTTAATATTTACATAAATGATTTGTCCGATTTAACATGTTGCACTATGCAATATGTAGATGATACAATATTATTTATTTCTAATAATTGTCCCCAAAAAGTTATTCAAACTCTAGAAAAATATTGTACTTCCTCACTTCTTTAAAACTAAGAGTGAATCCATTAAAACCTCAATTCTGCGTTGCTAAGTTAAATTCTGCATCCGCTGATACTTCACAAAATAAACTTAAGTTTAAAGTCATTTATATATAGCAAATTGAGTCTTTTGAATACCTTGAAATTATTTTTGATTCACATTAAAATTTTGAAAGACAAATATCATATTAGAAAACTGGAATATCGATTTAAGGAATTAAATTAATTTTTCAAAAACTCCCGACTGAAGCGAAAATTCATTTGCTTCATACTCTACTATTTAGTCATTTCAACTATGCCAACATAATTTACACAGATATAAACAAAAAATTTCTTAGAAAAAATCTGGTGCAAATAAATTGGGCATCAAATTAGCAATGAATAATCATAGCTTTAATAAGAATTAAAAATAGAGAAATCTCAAACTTATTTCTAGATCCACAATGTTTATATATAACAATTTTGAGCCGAAATAGACCATTTTTCACAAATATGGTTAAGACAAGTGCTAAAAATCATATTTTTGTTGGGACAAATTAATAAATGGAATCTTAAATCTAACAAAGCTGCAACATGCTCCTTGGTTGTGAATCGAACTTTTCCAAGTTGAACAATCGGGTAAAATCGAGTGGTTTCATCCTTCAGGTCCCCACTAATTCAGAACAAAATGCCGTTTCAGCTAATGGATTTCACGAAAGTGGAATTTCTTCCCGCGGAAATGAATGCAAAGTGGAAATGGGCTCGTAATTCAAATCAAATGAAGCAAACAAAACAATTTAAGCAAGAGTTTCTAAAAACAGTGGAAGCTTTTAAAGAATGGCAATGAAAAAAACGAGATCGTAAGAAAAAGTTGTCGCCCAGTATGGAACTTCTAGAAAAGGGCAAAGCACATGGCGGCAACATCACCGCACTATAAAACCTCTCATAGCCCTATTCGAAAAGCAATTGCTTATCGTGATTGCCATATACGATCTACGACAGCCCCTGAAGTGATCAAACCAGAAAACCAAGTTGATTGTGATGCTGAATCACTGTTAAAAAAACTCTTTAAAAAGTAAAGCAATCAATGGATATTTGATAAATGTGTTGGAATATACAAGGGCTAGTCAATAACTCTAGCACATTTGTTTACAAAATTCGTTAAAAAACCATTATGAAATTTACTGTATTTTATGCGATGCCAAAAAATAATAAAATGTAAAAGTTTACAAACATCTATGTGGATCTTACTTTCCCACCTTTGAAACAGTTTTTGAATACCGTTGTTCAACAAACGAATCTTGACATTCAAATCACAAATAAATCTCACAAATTTCAGCATCATTTGCCTTTCATACCTTCTTTCAGTTTCGGAAAGGTTCAAATATGATAAAATTATATATAAACTGAATGCGTCAAAACTTTCCAGCCCAAAAACCAGTTTCAACTTGTTTCTTGCAAGTTCGATCTTCCCATAAACACGGGCTTTCTGCGCGAAACCATTTTCAATAAGATATCAGTCATTAGCACAACAAAAATTGTTTTTTTTTAAATCAGCAATCTAGTAAACGACATTGCAAAAGAGTTATATATTTTTTGTAAAAAACGTTAGTTTATGGCATATTCATGAAAAATAGGCCATTTCACCTAGATTTTAGATTTTCAGGAAAAGTGATCATTATGCCAATCTAAATTTCGGTTTGTGTAAATCTAATTACAATTTTGATTCATTCCCAATCAGATCATTGTTCTTTTGCTTACCTTTGTTAATGATACGAATATATGTGCCTGAAGTAATATTTTATTAGAATAGCTTTCCAAATATTTGAATCAAATTATTAAAATATCGTTACCACAATTTTGAATTTTTGTGTTCACCTCTTTAATTGTAAATATCTTACGAAAATTATCCGAGCATTAAATTCCATTTTGTTCGTCTACAACGCCATGAAATAATACAGAACCATAAATGTAGCTCTGCGATTACAAGACATTTCACTAAGTAAAATATTTCATCTTGCCATCTATATAATAAATCAAGATATACGAGACAGCCCTAGACTGCCTCTTGAATAAAATATCATAACATATTACAACAAAAAAATTAAATTTCTAGATTGACAGCGTATGTCTCATTTCTAGTTATTTGTATAACGAGTAAAACTTAATGATACCTTTTCAGTTAGGTTTGTACTAAAAATGGAGTCGCAGGAGATCTATTTCAGTCCCTTATTTAATATTTACATAAATGATTTGACCGATTTAACATGTTGCACTATACAATATGTAGATGATACAATATTATTTATTTCTAATAATTGTCCCCAAAAAGCTATTCAAACTCTAGAAAAATATTGTACTTCCGCATTTCTTCAAAACTAAGAAACCATTAAAAACTCAATCCTGCTTTGTTGAGTTAAATTCTGCATCCACTGATACTTCACAAAATAAACTTAAGCTTAACGTCATTCATATAAAGCAAAATGAGGCTTTTGAATACCTTGAAATTATTTTTGATTCACATTAAAATTTTGAAAAACAATTCAATTACTTCATACTCTTCTATTTAGTCATTTCAACTATGCCAACATAATTTACACAGATGTAAACAAAAAATTTCTTAGAAAAAATCAGACCATCAAATATATATATATATATTTATGTGTAAGCATACTGCGCTTTCTAATATTATTTGAATGTGATGGAAAAAAAATGTCTGAATTCAGATGATCTCTTAAGTGCTCATTAGATCTTATTCCCAGATGTCGCTTAGTTTCAATGATTAATGATTTATCGCAAACATTAAATGTATATTTATAGACTAGGGAAGAAACTAAGTTTTTTGGAATATTCTCTTAGTTATTAAACATATCTTTTGTTTTAAAAGAAGTAAAAATCGGGGTGATCTTAATAAATGTTACTTTTGTATTCAGATTTCTCACTTTTTTCTTGAATTTCTCACCATCAAACTAAGGAAGATCAGTTTAAAATTTTACTAACAACTGTTCAGCCGAAAATAGCAGAGGCACTATATATATAAAAGAAACAACAAAGGGTAAATTATTAAATCGACAACAAAGCATGATGACCTTAAACTTATTCTAAGTGAATGTAATAAGATCATTTATATTTAGTGTAGTTTATTGTAAACTTATTTACCGCATATTTTTTAAACTGACGATTATGGTAAATCGAAATCGATATTTAAGACTGTCGTACATTCAAATAATATTAGAAAGCTCAGTATGCTTACACAAATATATATATAAATTTTGAAAAGCTATAAATATAGCACGATAAAGGAATCGTCATTAAAACAAGTAAAAAAAAACTCTCCAATTGAAGGATATTTCTAGTTCAGACGATAAAGAATGATTGAAAAGGGGGTAATTAACTAAATTAACCATATGGGGAGATGAAATTCATTTTTATTTTCTTAAGAAATCTGAGTAGAAGTAAAAGGTATCGCATTCTTCTAACATTTATCGACTAAATTCAGTCGTCTTGCGTTATATCGTGGACATCCAAATACAATATGGTAAATGATTTGAATTTCGTGACATCGTTTACTACAGAATGGTGAGACCTCTGATATTTTACTTAGATGGTGATTTGAGTGAGGGTTGATGCAATCTCTATAGGGAAATGTGACTATGCCTCGTAATAAAACTTCGAATTTTGATGATATTTCCTGCGTAATATTTCTAAGTTTGTATGTCGTTTTAGAGTTTACCCTTCAGCAAGAGCTGATAATTGGTCTACAATGTCGAATTCTCCAGAAAGAAAAAGTAATTATTTCCTGCCTGTGTTGCTGAAGGCTTTGCATATTCTTACATTATATAATCCTTGTAATGATCTCAGGGATTTCTGATTTGATTTCTTAGGGAGAGCACTCATCCAGATTTTCACGCCATAACCTATTTTAGGAATAATAACTTTATACATTGATAGAGCCTGCACCAAAAGTCCTACGGCTCATCATAGATTCGAGTTTGTTCTTTATATGTCGACTGAATTAAAGTATGGAGTCTAATGTCAATCCTAGAATTGTAACGTCAGCCGAGGTTATTAGATTATTGCCACTTTTAATACAACTGATAGCATCTTTTCGTCTTGTAAAATGACAGGATTGAGTTTTGCCCATATTCAAAGTTAGACCTTGGTTACTGGCCCACTCATGAAGACTTTCAGCTGCATCTTCAACCATAGTTCGTAATTCAGTTATGGGGTCATGCCTATATTCTGTGAACATCGTAGTTTGATCGTCAGCACATCCAATGGCCTTACCTTTTTATTAAGCATAGAGAGCCCCATCTATTAAAATATTTCCTTACAGTGGGCTAAAGATACCCCCTTGTTGGGTTCGACAATTCGGTGTAGCGTTTATATCCAGATACTTTTAACTTATGACGGCTTTCAATAATTGCTATGATGTAAGGAGGATTATAGGGTTGTCTTCCCTTTAGATTCTTAACTATGGTTCGAGGAGGAGCCTTATCGAATGCCGCTGAGAAGTCGAAGCTTATCAATTGTGTTGAATTATTCCTCGTCCATGCTTTCTCTATGTGTTCAACAATATGAACGAGTCCAATTTCTGTATTGATTCCTTTTACAAATCCATATTGTTTGTTAAATCTTGTGTTTAAGCGCTTAAGAATACGTTTCTCTAATAGCTTGGCTAGCACAGGCGATACACTTATAGGTCCGAAATGTCTATAGGTTAGTACACCATTTACCCTTGGTTTAGACTTTCGAACAAAAACAACTATTGCTCGGTTTAAGTTGTCAGGAAAATATCCTTTGCTTGGACATGTATTAAAAAGTTTTATTATATGACAGTACATATGAATTATTTGATTGCATATGGTAATTAAAACAGATTTAGCTTCCCAGTCAAGATTATTCTCGAGACACTAGAACAATATATTGCTACATATTTCTAAATTATGCAATACAAATCCTATCATTAAAATCCAGAATGATTCAATAAACAAATTCTAAATTCAACATGTGAAAACATGTTTTCCATTCGAAATAATTCCAATCAAGTCCGTCTAAGACACTTTCGATGCATACATAGTGAAAACAACAGTCCAAAGGGAGTCCAAAACTGCACAACAGCCAACACTTATACCAACTAAACGATGCAACGTTCACTTTTCCCAAAAAAAAATTAGAACATCAACTAAAATATAAAAAAGCGGAATTAATGCAGTGGTGTAGGCTTAACACTAGCAAAATATTTACAAACATCAACCATCACAAATGTCAGCCTGACACCCAATATAAAACTTGATTTAAATATTTACGATAAGCACCACTTTTTGAAAACGTAATCCATTTCTTTAAGAAATAAATTACACAACTCCTGAAGCTATATATACAAATGTGTAAAAAACACTACAAATATAATGCAATAAAAACCTAGCTAAAACAAAAAATTAGGAAACTAGCTGCTGATGAAGTTAAAGTGATCTCCTGAAGTACTGATGACCTGAGTGAAAGTGATTGGCGAAAAACAATGCAAATTTAATTCGGGAGCCACGTCATTGGGTCGTCAACGAAGAGTTCATCACTCATAGGTGCCTCTTCGCTTATCGGAAGAGAGTTAGTCATGTGAGGCATCGTCTGACTAACGCACGGTACACTGTGATATGACATCATTGTGGTCGCATGTGTTAAAGGCATCATTTTAGGATGCACTTGATGGGCGTTAAATGATGGCGCTAAACAAAGTTGTGAAATGAATCTTGAATAAGATGTACAAAAAGTAACAACCTAATTTTAAATGTTTTCGAAAAAATTTATTACTATAGTGATTGCATACAATATTCGATCAACTACCACTCCCTCAGCCCCTAACACATCAAAAGAAGTTACATCGTTCGAGTTACTAAAATTTACGATACTATCGTTTTTAGTTTTATCCGAGAAATTCAATTTTGACGAAAACTAGCCTATAAAATATACGATTCTGAATTCAGCAAACCATTAATGAGTTCACAGGTCCGAATTCGAATCCAAAGCCCTGATACTAAGCAAAATGTTTGCGAAGAATTCAAGCAAATGATAATCGGGCTACTAACTGAACCCAGGTATCGATTGTTGCAAAATACATTAAAATCAATATCTTACAAGTGTTATTGACGTCGGAAGATTCAACTGCAGGCGTAAAATCTGGAGTATTCGGCAGACTGTAACCAATAGATTCCAAGCCACTATCCCCGGATTCTTGACGTTTGTGACCTTAAAGAAGTTATACTAATGCAGTTCGAGATTAATGAAACAACGGAATGATACAGAAAAGTGAATTAATCAAATTAACAGTAATCGAAATCGAAATACATAGTTAAAATCAAAGGGGATTAAAATCAAATACAGCATATATGTCTCTTGTAATTTAAAAATATTGAAGTTTAAACAAGTGTATATGATTGGGTGTTGATGTTGTGCATCACAATCTATTAATAAACATCACTGCCAACACTCAAATTACGAGGCAACAATGTTTTCAAAGGAGGGAAATTCTATATTTAAATTACAAATAGAACTGTTTCATCATATATATATATATATATACGCAATGACGGCTTTTTTCAATTTATAGATACGCTGAGGATTCTTGCTTATTATAGATACGATGTGCACATTTTCTAAAAAATAGACACACTGTAGACAGTTTTCTATGCTTGGCAACATTTAACAGCATATAATATTAAGGCATTACTAGAAAATACCTGCAACAAGATTGCATTGTGTATCAGAGTTAGACGCGAACCTAAATCGATAATTGCAGTTCACCCAAAGGCCCGAATTTTTAAAAGGCTTGGATCACGACCCACTTGCGGCCCGTAAAGTATATTTTTTGACTGAATTTCCCTACACTTTTATCCACAGGGATTTCCCAGCTATTTATATCAGCTTGCTTTGTGCTTATATATATATATATATATATATATACATATATTCGCCGTTTGTAATTTATACAGAATGAATTTATATTCGTCATTTATAATCATTTTCATATATATATGCCGTTTCTAACAATATTCGTCGTTTGTAACCAAAAATTTTTTTTATATTAATGAAGTTGCAAATTTAACAGTTTCTTAATCATATGCATTACACTAGTGCCTATTCCATTTATTAGAGCCAATGCCTTCCATAGTTCATTAATTTCTTGGCTACAGCAAACTCGAAAGTCTTGAACTTCAATAACCATATAATATTGTTAAGTACATAGTAATCAAAGGTATTATTCCATATCCTACACATCTTGAAAGGACTTTAGTAGATGTAGTTTTTAATTTGGAAGCTAATGAACTAGGTTCGAAGTCGATCCAAGCATTATTCACTGAGATATTAACGATTATTCCCCAAAATATAGGATCATGCCAGTATAGTGGGTTGTTAAATGAAATTTCAAAAAAAAAACAAAGTAGTCCATAGCCTATGCATCTTTAAAGGACTTTAGTAGATGTAGTTTTTAATTTGGGAGCTAATGAACTAGGTGTGAAGTTGATCCAAGCATTTTTGCTGAGAAATTACAAACGACGAATATCTGTGAAAACCAGCAAAAAAAATTTTTTTTTCATTATAAATTTTTAGACCCATTAATCAAGTAGGATATATTGTTGAGAGGGTACTTAAATACACTAACTGAAAAAATTCGAAAATTTTGCATTCTCCTCAATTTTAAACCCCAAAAAGGCGATTCGTCGTTTGTAACAGTCATTTTTTTCAGAATTCGTCGTTTGTAATGAAGTTTCACCATTAGTATGGTACAAACGACGAATATATATATATATATATATATATATATGTGTGTGCATTGTTTCTGTGTGATTATCAAAACTTTGTAAAGCAGAACGATCAAATTGTTTGAAAGATTATGTGTTTGAACTAGGTCTGTGAGTACTCAAAATTCGAGTCGAGTTCAAGTATTCGAAATCAACTCGATAATAGCCTGAATATCATCTATTTTGCCCATAATGTCTACGAATTCCTCGAACTTTCATCATTTATCTCAAATTGTAAGCCATTGGGTCTCTCATTTAGTTTAAAATGCTGTATTTCTGTTGTGCATTCGTATAGGACAGCACAGTAATATATAGCTTAGCCTACCGTGAAAAACATGTCTAAGTATAATTGTAACTCGACTCGAACTCGCGAGCTAGGGTTCCCCCTAAACTTAGGAAAAAACGTCTTTAACGATCTTTGTAGTGTCAAGGAAAAGTTGAATACAATTACGAATGTGAGAAGCAAATACACATATGTACTAATAAAAATCAAGAGTGAATTGCTCACTTATATTAGCGTAGTGCCAGTATTTGACATTAAGCTACCAATGTTTATCTATAAATAAAATGATTTGCTTTAAGTGGGTTGATACTAGAATGGTATTTGCCTTTGCATGCGTTCGTAAAAAACCACAAAGTAAGGAAGCGATGCATCAACAACAAATCCATCGCTGCAATCTTCAGCGTTGTCAAAAGGGAAGGTTTGCTTGGTTACATTTTTAAGCAAAATAATGAGCAGCTCAATTTCTTAAAACCTTTACCGAAAAAAAATGTTTAGAATATAATACACAGAGCTTTCAAATCCAATAGTATTCAATTTAAGACATGAAAGGCATTCAAATTTCATTATAGATAAAATATCCTGATAATACAAAAAACTAACGCTGAAGGAGCCAGAGAAAAGTTCGTCTTAGAAAAGTTTTGATCGACTATCTGCGAATCAACCAAAACATCTTTTTTTTAGAAATATGCAATCCAGATTTATATAAAAAATAAAATATTATTGCGCATGGGTGCAACACTATCAACTTAAATCTTCGCACAGCAGTTAATGCAGAACAAATCCTAAGGAAACCATCTTATCCCAAGCAATACAGGCAATTTTTTTCACAATTTGTAATGGTTTCTATAAGTGTTTTAACCGCTGATTACTCAAAAACTAATTAAAATATCCAAAACATGAAAAAAACAGGATAGAGAATTGCGTTCATATTCACCTACGGTGCGATGACATCTGACTTTGTGGACCATTCCCATCCCATCAAACGTTCCATGAGAACCTGTTAGATATCGATATTTAATTTATAGCACATCTTAATTTTTAAAGATAGAAAACATATAAACGTGAATTTCTCAAAATATTGTTTTAGGCTGATAAGACCATTTGATGCAAAGGCGGCGAAATATTCTGAAATAGATGTTGAAAAACAATGAAAAAACAGATGCTTAAAACACCATTTCAAATGTGCTTAAAACATTACATGTTTTTTCCAGGCAACCCTGCATAAACATACATTCAGAAAGGACATTTCGACAAAATTTCATTCCACAACTGGTCGCATGGGACAGTTTTCCTCTATTAATACAAATTGATGTGTGTACCATTCAATAGAACACGCATGAGCAGGACCTCCCATTTTGCTGTTAACAGCTAAAGAAGCTGTTAACAGCAAACAGCAACCCTTGTGCTGTTAACAACAGCTGTTAGCAGCATCGATATTCTCTTACACAGTCTCTAGATTGAACAGATAAAAATTCGTCGATAAGGTTTCGCATTGCATGGATAGGAGCAGAGGCGTACGCTGAGTGTTTTTACGGCGTTGATCATGTGAAAATATTGAAAAATAGACTCTAAAAATGCATTTCCCGACTTAGTTTATAATTTTTTTTACCAAACAATATTTGATTTAACCAATCAAATCAGGAAAAACAGACGTGGAGAACATTCCACTACGACTCCCATTGTGTGTAATAGATTTAAAAGAAAAAGGATTGTACTGTGAAAGAAACCAGAACTTCAAGGCAAGGCGAATTTTAAAAACTTATCTACAAAACAAGTCGTCTGCTTGTATCACTATACAAATCGTCTGTCATAATTAGGGGCAACTAAAAATGAACTTTTAAAATTTGTTTTTGGACCTAAAAACTTAACTTTAGGGAACAAAAAATCGAAAAACTGAACCTGAAAACAGTACCTTAAAAACAGTTAATTAAAACACAAATACAAATCAATAATATACACATCAATTGCATAAATAGTAGAAATATGATAAAAGTAATTCTTGATGTTACTGTGAGCAAAATTTTGGTTGTCTGCCTTATATTTTATTCAGCTTTGAGAGAATTCTTTTAGCATTAACATTTGAAATACTGCTCGTTTTCTAATAGCATGTAGTTTACTGGACTTAAATTTTCATTTACACACCTAATTCCTTCCAGATCTTGATGTGCAATTCTAGGTAGTTGAACAAACCAATTGTATCGATTGCTTTTAATGAACTTTGCAAATCAGTAACTTCTGTTACGGAAATGGACCTATTGGACTTTTGGACTTTATGAACCTGTGGTTACCACTTTTAATACCCGGTGCTTTGTAGATATTTTGAAAACTTTAGAATACTATACAGAGTGAATCACGAAAAGGAATGATTATTCATGAGTATCCATATATAAAATATAATTGATAAAGTTAAATCGCCCTCTATCAATGGGGTTTGTTGATTAATTGGGGCTGCAATGATCAATGATTACAGCACTGGTATGAATTCCTGTGCTTTTGGTGGACTTTTACGACATTGATAGTGTGTGTGGACAACACAGATAATATGGCAATATGGGTTAATTTTATTTGCTGTTTTAAACAGCGCCTGTTTGCTGTAACAGCTGTAAGCTGTTAACAGCAGTGCTGTTGGGAGCCTTGCGCATGAGTACCCACAAAATGGAATAGTTTCTTCTTCATTAATGCATTCACCCAACTGCATGATTGGATGAGTCGAAGTGGAGTTTATCCGGAAAAAGTTTGCATTACAATATAACATTGAGACGAAAAGCTACATATAAAAGCCAATACCTAATATAGGAAACACAAATTGCTTTTCAATAAAAACATTTCCTACCTGAAGAATTCTAAAAAAATCATATCCAAAATTCATGCAAATTGTACTTACGTTTGTCCTATAGGAATGCAAAAAATTAATGATTAAATGAGATCAAACAATTTAAAATGTGCACATACCAGGGCTCTGTTGCATTGGTCGCAACTGCAGAGAGCGTAACTGTCGAATAAGTGGTGCAACGTTTTCCCCCATCATCTGCTTGAGATCAATCTCCTGAAAATCGATGTTTTAGCATATTGATGTATGTGATTTATTTGGATAAAATTATTACAAAGTTCATTCAGAAGTTCATCATAAGTCACATTTATAAACTATGAAAAAAATGTCACCAAAATTTGCACATCAATACTCAATTAATTTATTGTAGATTCAGAGAGAAAAATCTAGCCAATTGCTAGTTGGATTAATCGGTAAAAATCTTGAAATCGAATTTATCAGTCACCATTGGTAATCAGGGGGAGGTAACGTTTTTCAAAATATTAAGCATTATATGTAATTACGGACTTTTTTTAGTGTTTTTCGTACGAAACACACCAATTTGTATAAAATAAACCTTAGTTTTTGTGAAGAACCTCATAAATCATTGAAATTTTTGCAAAATATTAGATTTTGCATAATTTGCAAATATATAATGATTTTAAGATATTTTTATGTAAAAAAATTGAACCACCCAGTTGGAAATTTTCTAGGACCGCGCCTGAATGTAGAATAACTATATGAAGTCGGTTGTTCAAAATCGAAAGTTTCATTTCATACTTATGCAATTCATAAAGAATTTACCATTTAATTTAAAATACAAATAAATGTAGAGGGAAGCGTACTTGTTTGAGAAGCTCCTCCTGACGAGAGAGTAGTTTTTCACGCTCGTTTTGTATATGGCGAAGTTTGGCGGTCATTAATTGACGTTTTTGTGAGTTTTGTGCGGAATTTGGAGACATGTTATCATTCAAGCGGAGCAGCATCTGCATTTGTTCTAAACATATTGCTTCAAATTTTAACAAATAAATTCCCATTGCACAACTTAGAGTATCAAATTTGAGGTGAGTAATCAATATCGTGGCAGATCCTTCCATAAATATTGAAAAATGGGCAACATTTTTCAAATTAAGTCATTATTTACCAATTTTCTATCGAATATTTTATAAACCAAACCGTAAATACGCCTCTGGTATAACTCCTCAGCTATAACGCAAAAATGCTCAATAACACTTCAACGCAGTACAATATGTATCCAATTAGCGAAGTAAACTGTTGAACTATGCATAGCGTTTTACTTTATCATGAAAAATGAATGTTTCTATGCAATAATGAAATAACCCAAATCTATTAAGTAGTTCTTTCCGTGATTATTCAGGTTGACAACAAGTTAAAAAACGTAAAATTTTCATTTTTCATAGATTAAATAAAACTACAGTAGCGCTAAAATTGTTTGCATAACCTGCAGTTCTGCAAAAATATGAATATGCAAAGCCAATATGACAAAACTTAAAATGGGTTGCAAGGAAATGCCCTCGGGCGAAGACTGGTCAGCAACACAAGGCAAATGCAGACAAGATTGCAGTGGGAACGGATTGTGAACAGTGGACAGTCGTTCGGTTGAAAAAAGTTCTATTCAACAAGACAGTGATTGAATTGGGTGAACATCAGGGTGGTGGCCAAGCATGAGCTAGCCCCAAAAACATTACGTGAAGATGTCGAAACAATTATACTAGTTAAAGTTACTGTTGAAAAGCATTTAAAATACCATTGGTAACCTTCAGCAAAGAAATTTTATAATTTTTGTTAAATGCTCAACTCAAGACTAATAGATATCCAAAATCCGTTTTCATTCCGCGTCCGATCGCCTTTCCCACAAAAGCGAAGCAGTGCGAAATCCCCGATCACAGATGCCTTCAGAGACCGAGCTCTGCCTTGCGCATGGCTAGCCTCAGTGGATTTGGAAGGTCATCAACATATAAAAAACAGTTCCAAATTGACTCGCAGACAATTTTTTGAAAATGCTGAAATGATAAGATTTCTTAATACTTAATGTCTTTCTCTCAGTAAATGCCAAAAATGCAGGCGGTGTAAACTTTCTTGCAAAAAATCCTGATAATATATTAGAGATAACCTATCACAATAAAAGAATATGAAGCTACTACTAACTAAAGTAAAAAAGCATACCTATACGAGGATCATTCCAACTAGTGGTTCTATTAGCGTGGTTAATGAAATAAATTTCTCCATCTGCAGTTTTAGCCCTTTCCCAATGGGGCGGCAAAGGAAGTTGTAAGGCATATTCAATTTCTTCTTGTGTAATAAGTCTTTCTTTGTTAACTTCAGGCCATGCAGTCAATTTAGAGCTAAATAAAAATCCATAAACCATGGTATACCAAATCAATTGGGTTACATTTACCAAAAAAATATAATACACAATAAAATGCGCGACTATGAAATGCACCTTTCAATCTGATGAAAATATTGACTATCTAGAGATTTATTAGAATTCGCCAGCTAATTTTGGTGAAAACAAATTAATGTTATACAGAAATTTTCTAGATTTTTGGACATCGAACCTCAATGTTTCTCATGAGTTTTTGAACACATTTCCAATTACCCAAGTGCAATAACGAATCCATGCCAATACTAATAATTCATGTTTTTATGGAGAATAAATTTACTCTGATGGTAGATATTTAATTAGACCCCTGCGAGGGCTCGGACTTGGGTTCGCAAGCTTAAGCTCGGTCTCGGCTCGTACTTTTAGAAATGTTCAGCCGAGCCCGAGCAATGAATTTCCAAGCAAACACGTGTAAAATATTTTTACTGTTGTCTTCCTGTAGCGGCATTTATTTCGATCACAAACAAGTGACATTTAGATCTAGCATCTAGATATATCTAATCTAGTCCTGTGTACAGAGTTGACCTATATAGGAATCCTATTAATATTAAAATATACATAAATGATTTATTTATAGGAAATTCCTACTATTATTCAATGGTTTTTACTGCTACTATTTTTAATTTTACAATACAACAGCGAGTCGATATATATATATATATATATATATATATATTGGTGATTTGTAACATACTAATGTGAAATTGCGATTACAAAACACCAGAAATGTGAATTTTGTATGTTACAAACCACCATTTTCTGGTACGGTACTTCAGGTATATTTTTTTTCAAAAAAAGTTAATGATCCTCTTAATGGCATCTAAATATGAGGTTTTAATACATTTTGAAATTTTTTTTTTCAAAAATTCCCAAATGGAGATTTTTCATTGATTTCACATATACTGGTGTTTTGTAGAATTTCCCATATATTGGTGTTTTGTAACAGAAAAAAATTTTTAACTAAATTTTTTTTCGAATTCTTTTCAAATTATAATTATCCAAGTTCGTAAATGTTAAAACTAAACGAACTTGTCAATAGTATAACAATAGGTTCTTTTTTCGAACTGAAAATCAAGCGTAAAATATGGAACAATAAGTAATTAAATATGTGGTTTGCATGGCTGCTTAACTTTAGAGTAGATGGTTACAACAACCCTTAAATTTCGAAATAATATCCTTAAGTAAAGTAAGGCCGGACATACAGCAAGTATAAATCATACAGTCACATTGATCCTTTGTATCGTCCACTTAATGACACAAATATTGTATATTTGTGCAATGTTTATTTTGTTTTCACGATTAATATTCATTACGTCAACTATTTTTAGCTAATTCATAATGTTGAAAAAACACTCTNCGAATTAAGGCTCGGCTCGGCTCGTTCAGAAATACTGGGCTCGCAGGGGCCTATATTTAATTGTATATTTTAGCGAGGTAACATATACAGCACTTTAAATAGTATGAAATCTTAAGAATTCTTATATTATATTTCATATACTCATACAATGTGATACCTAAATTTCAAAATCCAATTATTAATAAAGTCTAGTATTAATTATTTTGCAATTGATTTTGAAATGCACTCCAGAGCCATATACACATATACAAAAATAGAACGAAATATTTATATAAAGTAGAGGTGAAATTACAGTTATGACTAGAATATGATCATAGCACATGCTAAACTAATGTGTGTCCTACAATATAGGGTTGTTCACGATAAATCCAGTTCGGAAATAATCTCACACCAGTGTGTCAAAGAAAACAAGAAAATAAAATACATTCTTTGCCCAATTTACAACAATCAATCGCAAATTAAGTGAGGAATTTTACAGAAACTAACACATTTTAATGACCTGTGCTCATTCGGCATAGCTACAATAGCTTTCAGTAAAAAATAAATCATTTTAAAATTCAAGAATGTTAAGTAAAAGATGATTAGGAAATGTCAACGAAACAAGAAGATGATAATGCATACCACGCATACCATCACGGAGGGCGGAATGTATGCTTACATGACACTTATAACTCGTAATAAGTTGAAATTTACAAACACACTGGTTCAAGAATAAAATGACGTCTCTGAGTAACGTCACTCAAACAGGCCTAGAAACACCCAAATTTACACTTATTCTTACACTTTTTAGTGCAAAAACGCTAAATCAGTTTTTCTCAAATACGCAAAACAACATTTAAATGGGAAACAAATTATTGTGTTATTAAAATAATAAATTAATGAAATTAGTGGCGCTGGGTGGGACGAATGCTTCTATGGTCGTGTATGGAATGGTTAGGTATGGCATGGCAAAAATTTTTAGCCATCCATTATGCCTATATTTTAAATTTCGTTCATACATTGTGGCCATTATGTAAAATATGGTGAATAATGGTGAAATGTACATAGGGTACAAGTAATAGAAATATAATAAAGTGATTTCTAATGTTTAGCAAAATACATAGTAAAATTGCAAACTGCAATTATAAGACAACAATTTTTTATATGAAATTGTACTGATTATCAGGAAGCACAAGTAAGTAACTAGTTCGCAGAACGATGCTGAAGCAAATTTCAAAATCAATCAGTTGATTGTTTTACTACACATACTCTTTGTTAAGCGCAAACATAAAAATGGGAAGCAAATTAAACAGTTTTTGTTTGTATTCCAATATCAAAAATTTGAACCAACTTCATCTTTAGTATTTGTGTATTCTACTGAAGCTGCTCACTTAACTTTTGCAATACTTTTAGAAGCTGTTATCCTATCAACATGCTTTTTTTGTTTAAAGTAATTTGTAAAATATTCATTCAATTATTATAATTATATGATATATGACACTAAATTTAACAATTTTCTAGAAACTAAAATAAATTCTGTATATGCAACAATAAATTTATGGATTACCATTATCGTCATACATAAAATGGTACATAATGGTATGGTACCATACCATAATCCGCACCTTTGCTTCCCTCCAAGACCTTCTCCAGAATTTAATAGAATGATTCCCTTTACTCCAAGATAACTTTTAAGCAATTATCAATGTTAAGTTTTTAATGTGATTTATATCAGACTGAATGCAATTGAATCTTGACAAGTTTTAGGATTTCATTAAAATTTCTACATTAGACAGTTAGGCATATGGCCTTGGTCATGTGATAATTACGATTGAAGTTATGCTGTTCTTTATATACACATACATATGCGCATAAGATATTAACTATAGTAATTTTAATGCAGTAATAGGGAATAATGGTAATAATGAGTACCGTATTTTCCGGCCAATAAGCCGATTTTCTGGACCTAATTTTTTAACTTTATTTCGTGAGGTCGGCTTATTGGGCGAACAAGCTGTGATCGCGATCGCGCCATCTCGATATGATCGATGCATTTTATATAATCGATGGCATTTCATGTGGCCTCACAATGCCGCCGTAAGTAAAGTACCATCAACAGTTAAATATACACGACAAATACGTAAAATTACATTTACGGTACTTGCACAAACAGCAATAAAATTATTATAAAACCAAAAACGATCATGAATAAACTACCTCTGCTTATTAGACGGTAATGTGTGAAAACCCTCATTTTTCAGAGCAAAACAATAGCCTCGGATTATTGGAAGGATCATCTTATTGACCGTAAAACACGGTAAAATGTAGACCATTGAAATTCCGTTACCATGAAAACACGTATGTATACATATATATATATGCATATGCGCACATAAACACATATATACATATACATATATGGCAGGGAGGGTAAAACTATTGACTGACAACATAAGGTTAAATAAAAGTAAACATTAAATAAAACAGGTATTAGTACAGAAAGGGTCATCCTGCAGGCTTCAACTTTGATAGAGTAAAACTTAGGATAATAATATAGAGCAAAAAGATAGGTCAGCAAATAGGCTATAACGCCAACACAATAAAATTTCAATAAATGAATAGCCTATGAGTTTTAGAAAGTGTATAGTTTGTTCGCCCTATTATTGCCTGTATTTTTAAAAGGAGTCAATCAAGGAGTACATAACAGGACATGACACCGAAAATCTCGCTTAAAACTTGAGGGCTGGCTCAATATTTTGTATTTTCATGCCAAAATGATATTTTTCATACACTGAAATTTATAGCATTTAGATGTTTTTAAAATAACAAAATCACTATATATATCTAATAGCTACATCAGTATAGTAATGCGACATCATTATTTTATAAATAAAAATCAAATGTTACATGTAAGATAACAGGTAAATTACGCCTTGATTAAAAAGCATTAAAGATTATATTCATTTTACAAAATTTAAATTGATTATGCAAATTTGGTTAACTTTCTAGCATTACTTATTTGCTGTGCGTTATTCAAAACCGATAGTCCTTTAAGAAAAATATTAACCAACTTCATAAGTACAGATTTTGGTGTAGACCTAAACTGAACAACATCACCAATTTCTNCTGTCGAAAATGGCCAAAGTGACCTTCAAGATCAGCTTGTTGAAAAAAAAATAAAATGAAATTATGACAACATGATTTGGAAAAGAAACGCTTGACCATTATTGCGAGTATTGTGTGAGCTAATTTGTTAACATCGTCCAAAGCTTGACCAAAGATGCTGCCTCTGTACACCAATGACGGCTTAATATAAATTTCATCTATAATTAACCAACAGTTTTTTGATCGCGGTGGTAATTTGAAAAAAAATGAAATAAAAAAGTCGTTGTCTTCTGTAGATTTGTAAACCGACGTTATTCGTTGCAAGGAGCGCACCTAAGTTGGGCAATTATAAATTGCCTGCATATAATTATATACTCTGATGCTATTTTAATGAATGTTGAAAAATGCAGGAGCTAAATGATACACTAATAGGTTATACTTACGCGAATTATAGGCATATATGAATAGAGCAATAATTATGCAATTATTTCATACAACATATATAGTTGCCCAACTAAGGTACGCACTGATGGTAACAGAAGCTTTTGTCGAAGTTTATCATACAATGATCTGGAGACAGAATACCACGTAAAAGCAGTCAAAAAATCATCCATGCTATATATACGACCATTTCTTTGTTTATTCAAGAAGTGAATGTTGTTTGATAGGAAGCATGACTTATTATGCACATCTTCACTGATATTTGTAATACACAAGTCAAACGAAACGTAATGTATAAGTTCGGTAAGTTGACTCCAAAATTTTATAGATCCAATAGCGGGATGTTTGACACTGGTCAATTTGGAAAAAGATTCATAATTGAAAGAAATTTCTTCTGACTGTGAAGATTTCTGCAAAGGACAATAAAATCCTCACAAATATAAATGATATTTTGCTTAATTGTTTTGGTTAAATAAGTTAAAATCTAGTGTTCGGCTGACATGCATGTATAGATTCTGTAAATAAACAAAAAATTTGGTGCATTACTTGAATGAAGATTTTATAAGGATTTTACTGTATTTCGTTTGAGAANTCATCTCACTACTCCGTGGGGGGATACGTACCTCCACACGTGCGAGCAGAGCTGGCACATTCACCATCAAAAACTTTCAATCCCAATCCTTTACGTGATCCTTTTAATGTAATTTACCCTGTAAATTTGTCCCCAACAAGTGATTCGATAGCCCCCTCGACCTCAGGTACTTCCGTTACATCCTCAGTTAGGTCTCAGAAGATGGAAGATCGAAAGAAGAAGATGTCCACAGTTGGTGTGGATACACTACACCCTTATTTTATAGCTACGCATCACGCAGTCCGCTACATTCTTGATGACATCTCGGAGGCAACCCAAAATCAGTTAAGATGGACGTACAATACTAAAAAGCTAAGCTGTTCTGTTGACATGATACCTTTCATTATTGACGCTGAGAGACGTCCACCTATTAATTGCATTATTTGTTACGAACAGCATTTGTATTTTATCCTACATCATTCAAATAATTTCTCATAATCATAAAGCACCATGTTTTTCAAGACATGTAAATATTATTACGAATTAGGCCCAGTTTATTACAGCCCGTGCAACACTCCCCGGTGTTTGTTTTTCAACGTGCGTTCATTAAAATATAGGACCATCATGATGGACGCTTATCACAAAAAATTGTCACTTTGAGAAACGGAGAGAAATATGTCGTCAGGAACACGTTTTTAAATTCCTCTTCAAACTCTTTGGCTTTCATAACGTCTAAATCCAAAAAATTGTTAATCTCATCTGGCTGTGAATTTCTTGACGCACTTGAAGATTTGGCACTACTGCGAACATTTGCAGCTGAAGTAGGAATAATGGAAGGCGGCACGTTGGGAAAAACAGAAGGAGGGTTTGCAGAAACTCCACTTCTTTTAAAAATAGCATTGTCANAACATTGATTTTCCAAACTTGCTAGTCATCTTTTTTTTAAGAATTCACGAAGTACAAGATGAAAAAATCATGGAGCAGATCGAAATTGCGTATCGTATAGCCAAAGTAGAAGGTATACATTTAGTGATAATTCTTCGAGAGGAACATGAACCTACCATACCCGAGGCAGTTGAAAGTCTTCATTACAGGATGGAAAACTTTATCATTTTATACAAATCGTATTATAACCAGATTTCGATGCCAAATTCTCATCTGCCATCTGTTACAAAATTAATCCTNTAAAAATTTTTCCATAAATTTTGCCACCATAAATCTGATCGCATTGTATAGCTAAAAATATGTCTAGGCCTGGGATATTCTCTTGTGTTCTTTAGAAATTGTTGTTGTAGAATCATATTTAATGCAAAATACCTTTTTCTGCGTTTCCTTTTGCGCTTCTGCAGCAATGTTAATAATGAAATGATATTTCCTATGCATGCAAGCATAGTCGTTAGGAGAGGAATTTGTCTGCGAATTATCATGTTGATATTATTAATAAAGAGCCGTACAAGAATGCACGGCGTAATGAACACGCGAGGGTTGTGGTTAGAAAACCTACTTGAAATAATAAGCCTTTTGCACGGGCTGTAATAAACTGGGCCTTAGACAATAAATTCAATTTCATGATAATTGGTAAAAGTATGGTTTCTCCTATTAAAATCACCTTAAATTCGTGTTTATCAACTTCAAATTGACCATAAACACTGAAAAAAGTACTCAACTAAGAAAAAAATATTTTTCACCATCAGTGTTATTGACCCTATATATTCGGGTATCGGAAAATCGATGGTATTATATCATAATTATTGAAATAATGAAGTAAATGCTCTATTTTATATAAAATTTTAATGAAAACTGAAATTTTCA
>CABFPE010000033.1:190842-205900 GCA_900660155.1 Hofstenia miamia | reverse complement strand
ATATATATATATATATATATATATATATATAATTAAAACAGGTGATAACTAAAAATCTGGATTCAGTTCATCAAATATCTTGAAAATGAATTAAATATATTTTTCCAAGTATGATATATTTAGTAAACAAAGACATATTCAAAGAGTAGATTGCAATTATTGCAAAGCAAAATATGGTCCTTTTTCATAACATTTGCGCAAATTTTTGCGAATGTCTGCACATTTTTCTTGTCAGCACTGAAGTCTGTGCGACGGATGCAACTTAATATCCTTCTCTTCAATTGTTCCGTGTTGTCCGCAATACAATTATTTTTGTAAACTATTTGGGCTAAAAGCCCAAATAAGTCTTCAATGGGACGGCATTGCGGTGAAGAAGTGTCCCGTGGCACAAAATTTATATTCATAAGTGATGAATTTGCATGCCTTACCCAGGATGTGGCGCCGGTCTGGCAGGAGAAAAAATACTATAACTGCGTATATGGCACGTAAGTTCCATCTTACTTAGGAAGCGGGAGCTTCTTCAAGCTGATTAGAGGCCAACAAAAAGCTGTCTTGAAGTGACGATATGATTGACATAGTCCATATAAAAGCTTAAAGTCCGTTGTGACTTTGTTGTATTCACCAAAAAAAATACGTATTTCTCTGATATTATGTCAATTAATTGTAATTCAGATTTGGATTTGCTGTTGGATCATTAATAAGGAAGTTCATTGCGTGTGTCAGAAGGTCAAGTAGGTAGTGTTGGCAACCAAAGTACTGAGGCCTTTGAAAACCTTTTCTTGTCACTTAATCCTGTATAGGTTTTACAAGCCCGCGTGAATGACCAGTATTCACGTAAGTCGGGTCACAAATTATCATTCGAATATTGTAATAATTAATTGGCTGTTGCAACTTTTCATAAATGTGTTTAGCTGAACTACATTCGCATTTCAAAACACCCAGTTTAATTTCTTGTGAAGCATTTTTCAGAAATGCAACTTGATACTCTTCCCCATCTAGCTTTTTACCATCAAAATGAATACAATAGAGATCTCCACGTTGAAGTTTTTCAATACTTTTCATTTTCATTTGATGCTCTCCTAATTAGACGCCTCCAAGTACTCGTATTAACTTGGGATTGGTACGTTACAACCCTGTTCAGAGATAGTTGCGAGAACATCATGAGCTTTGTGTCGAAATATTTTTCTTATGCATCAGGAAACTTGCTATAGAAGTGTCGGATCTGTTGCCCTTTGTGTCATATTCGCCAGCAGAAGAAGACGTGGAAGAAAGGGAATGTGTAGAAGAAGCAGGGCATATTCAAAAGAATTATCCAAAATAGGTTCATATTGAGAAGTACTGGGTTGATTATAAGTGTTGTCCTGATCCGTCCTCTTGGATGAATTGATTTTACAGGAGCGTCTTTTGAAGTAGAATAACCAATTTTGCTTCCACTTTCAATTTGTCTATGATAAAGTGGTTTTTTCTGTGAACTTTTCCATTCTTCATTGATTTTGGTGACACCAAAAACGTGTGAAAAGGTGGATGAGAATTTTTCGGAAGGTTTTTTTTGTTTTTGTCATTTTGGTTTATTTGTCAATTTAGTTTTTTTCTGATAAGCGCAGAAGTAAGATGAGGCAAATCCAAAGTTTCTTTTCAAAGGGTTTCTATATTTTGAATGATAATTTTTATTCTTTGTTTTCGCTATTTCATGGTGTCAAAAAGGAAGGTGAAGTTACCTAGAATATGGCGTGTGATCTTTGAAAGTTTTTCAACATGCGGATTGCCTGGATCCTGTTTTTGCTTTAGAGAAGAAGGAAGATTATTCTTCCAGATTTATTGGCATTAGCGCTGTTGCTAGAGTTTTTAGGCATTGTATAATTTTTATATAACAGAAAGCTATAATGTATAGAAGATAAAGTCATCCAATTATAGTATTTTTAGACGGATGCCAAACTATATTATACAAAATGTCATATAAATATTGAAATGCACTATTTTGTATAGGATCTTTAATAATAGATATAAGTTATTATCGTAAGACCCAAATTGGTGTAAAAAAGCCATTAATGCATTTTTTTAGACGGACTACTTTTAAAGAATGATCTAAAATAATGACGTGAATTATAAATTATAAATGTTGCAAAAATGTTGCACTATGATCATAATACCTACCTAAAATAATGTATTCTGTAAAACTACAGAGCAATAAATCTCTATAATAATTTTGAATTTTACAACCGTACCCGAGCCTAATCCTACCCTACTTGAACTCTTATTTGCTCAATATGCACCATAGAGTCATGATTTTATCATTTAAATTGATAAAAGAGGTAGCTATAATTATTCTTCTTGATTTATCTGAAAGAAGTGATATTTTGTCATAAGGGAGATCGTAACATTTCAGGCCTGAATTTTTGAAAGTGTTCTAAATGTGTCAAGAAGGCTAACATCTGGAACCCTTAGCTATAATATCTAAGAAATAACTTAAAGTTACCAAAAGGTTGATACTTTTTTATTATATTCTAAAACGTTTTCCATAAAGTTTAAGAACATGTTAGTTTATTTTAGAGCATTTTATATAAATAAATAATTCATGAGATTTTATCAAAACAATGTTTTTTATACATTCTAAAGGGGACAACTTTTTTATAAATTTTTAAAATTTAACTTTAGCAATGTTTTCTACAAGCAAGTGTTCCACTAATGAAAGAGGTTTCAATTAATTATTTAAAAAAAAATTTGTCATCACCCTACTGCTAACGTAATATCAATTAAGTCTAACATATTGCTGTTAGTTATGCTCATTTGTTAGAAAATGTGTCTCAAAGGCAATGAGTCGGAAAGAAATTTTTGTAGAAAGGCTTTTAATCAGACAATTTACATTTTTTCAATCATGCAAATATGAAGTGTACTATTCAGCATAAAGTCAACAACTCGTATCGACTCTACCCGATACGAAAACACTTAATGTTGCAATTTCAAGTGCTTGCAGATCCTAGTTAAAATTTATTATATCAGACTACCAACTCGTTTTATTTAATATTTATAGAATGTTGTAAGTGAACAAGCAATTAAATTTTTGTAAACTCAAATTATTAGCATAGTGATTACCACGTCTCTGAATAACTAATCAGCAATGCTCTTGCAATTTATTTAACCCATTTTTCCAACTTTGTTGATTACAATACTCTAGTTTTCCACAATTATTCTCCTTCACATAAGCGCTGTGATCGAAGGGCAAGAGGTTCAAATCTCTTTACATCCCAAAGATCAAAAAATTTAAATTTTATTTTTCAACACATTGCTTTTAATTCTATACAATTCTTTGCCTTAAGGCTTATTTGCGTGCACTTTTGCATGCCAGTCAATGAAAATTTTTTGGAGGTTCACTCCATTTTTGTAATAACTGCGGTCCCAGGTCCGTTCATGTCCATCTCTAAATAGAACAAATGCTTGGATCGTGCACAAATCTGGTTTCTTTGCGAAGAATAGAGTGCATGTTTTTGTCTACAGCTTTACTGTCACCGGCGACAAATCCTCATCAACACACCAACTATGATTGGATTATGTTTGAATTTTAAGTTTATATTTTTGGGTGAAATGCATTACCAAGATTCGACTGTTTTTGACAATTTCATTCTCACGTTATAGCGTTGTAATAAATACCTTTTTGTAGAAGCAGTTTTATTTGTGTTTTATATGTCAAAGAGGAGGGGAGGGGCAAATGCCTCCACATCTTCACACTCAAAACACCTGCCTTACTGCTACACATGCGATAATAAGGCGTTATTATTCTCAAATATCTTGCAGAATACATATTGAAATATGAACTTCACACTATCCATACGAAATATTTGAACTACATGTAGGTTGCATTAATCTTAATATAATATTTTTTTTAAATTCGATATATGTGGAGATTTGTAGGTCTCAGTTTCAAAGTTGGATGGCGTAAAATCTTGCCTTCCAATTGGTAAGTCCGCCTAATTTAATTGGTTAACACTTTGTAATCGTTCGAATTATAAACAAAATCGTTTAATATCACCTATTGACTGAAATTCAATGTATCATAGTGGGTATTAATAGCGCCTATGATAATGTCGATTTACGAACTCTGGGTAAGTTCCTTTTGAGTTATTCAACATTTACAAATGATTTGTAGCTAACTACCAAGTTTCTGAGTTTCAATAAAATTTTAAACTTCAATACAACAAGATTTGCCGTGTACACAAAATTTCTAAATTTCTCTTAGTTGGCATCATTGTGCAGTTAGTTTCTTCAATTTTAAGTTCTGTATTAGGAATCTCCGGTTCCCAGCAGATCTCACCCGCCCATTGAAAGAGCGAAGCCATCAGATGTAAGTTGCTAATTGTAGTAACTATCGCCAATCTGATTTGCTTAGAATTATTCGCCGCCAAAAGACTCTGGTAAAAAACATGTCCGCATTTCACAAGAAGATCCTTTGATGCCGGAAACTTCATATAGTGAACCACCAGTTACTATGCTGACCTCGCTAAATAAGGACACCATTTTTAGATGGCAAACTGAACTGGTAAAGTTGTGATGGGTTGTAATTCATTTACAAATATTCTTTTACTCACATTTTATATGTTTTATGATTATTATATCTTTATTTCTCTTTATCACTGCATAAATTGAACTTCGCAATCACTGAGTTGTTAATGGGTCACACTGGCCTGTATGCTAGGCATGATATGCATGCTATTCGAATTTGATATATTGTCCCTTGCGCCATTAAATACTATTGATTGTATGACAAAACGTTCTCGATATTACTTTAACCTTAAACAGCCTAGCGTCCGTTTTAAGAATTTTCTCCAAGCCCATTTCCAAATTTGAAAATCTTGGGGCATTGTTGGGTCTATTAGGGAACATGCATTAATGCAATGTTGAAAATGTTGAAAATGTTTATTGCAGTGGCAGAGATTAATGAATAGATTAACAAGTTTTCTTAGAAATTTTCGAATTTTTGAAAAATATTTAAATTCCCTCCATACCTAGTGTTAATGTATTTAGAAGGTTTTGAGCCCCTGGAGACAACAAAGAACTTTGACTGTTTCTTGATATGTGCAAAGATGTTCCAAACCCATTGAGGCGTGCCATGCGCAAAGTCAGAGGTCCCCTTTTTGGGCTGTAAGCATTTAAAAAAATTTTATAGGATCATGAAAATTTTTTAAAAATCCTCAGGCTGTTTAAGGTTAAGGTAAACCCACAAAGACTGGGTATATTTACATATTTTTTAATCCATAAATGTAATAACTTTTACAAAATAACAGAAATAAATGTTTTTGTGCATAAGATTTCTTGAAAATTAATTCCAATCTAATGCCTTAAAATTGAGTTATTTCCCATTTAATGTTTGCATAAACATGCTACTGAAAACGCCATCTCACAAGTTTCCCATAATCTTCATTTTCTATTCAAATGAATTCAATAACACATTTTTTAATTATTTAATCTCATAGAATAGGTTTTTGTTAAGCAATTCCTGAATAATAAGCAATTGAATGAGTGCTAAGAGTGAATGGAATTTTATGTAAAGTGCAGTCTCTTTCATTTTCTTTCAGGCAGAGTTCATATTTCAGACGTTTTGTCTCTGAGCTACAAACACCACCTGCACATTAATCTCTATTCTTTTCACTTTTCTAACCAAGCACTTAAATTCCAAACGTGAATGGCACAATTTCTTCGGCATCTTGACAATCTTAACAGTATAGCGTCTTGTTACTCCTCTCGCGAAAGACTCCAACCGCTATCGCTCTGTGATCTTCATTGCAATCAACTCTCTAGCTCATTTTTGGATATCAATGAACCGGTATCTTGTATTTTTAAACATTTGGCCTTCACTGACTGGTCATTATATCAAACCATTTAGAAACGGTTTTAAAATTGCTAACATTATTTAATATAGTTTTACGTTTCTTAAATATTTTTCCATTTCGGTTTGTTTTCATTTTTTTCTCACATATAAAAGAAAATGTTGTCATGCCTCCCTCAAATTCTGCGTAGCTAAGTCTTATAAATTATATTATTGCCACTTTTAGGCAAGCCTAAATTTCATTAATATTTCTGTGTAGGTTTTTGTTGTAGATTTGGTTAGTTGAAAAATCTCAACGAGTTTTTAACCGATTATATAAGATTTTAATATTTACCGAACATTTTTTCAATTTAATTTTTTAAATTTTAATATTCTTTTCTTGTTTACGTGTGGTTATTTAAGTTGCGCGTCTCCATGCCATATAAAGTATCACTTTATGACCCATGCACAACTTGTTTTTTATGAGGAAATTCATAAAAAATAGTGAATTATATATTTTGAAACAACAAAAATAATCGTCTAGAATAAAATTTATTATTCACTTAAACATGAAAAAATGTAATTTTGTACACGAGATTGCTAAAGTGGCGTTTTAAAATTTCTCAAAATATAAATTTTCCTCGTAGTATGTAAAAGTCCTACTTTAGGATTCTCAACTGAATTACTAGTGGTTATTAGTTGAATATTTGAGCAACTACAAAATTTAAATCGTTTCCAAATACAACCATGTGCATGAATTTTTTAAGATCTTGATTGAATCGTCTATATACTTTCCATCATTATAACATGTAATGATTCAACTACTATGAAACTAATGTCATGATTACTTTTTCTTGTTCAATCTACCCTGTCTTTTAGAATAAAATTAAAACCTTGCATGAGTCAAAGTCCAGACATTTGGAAGACCAATTGAAATTCATTCGTCAACAGTGGGAAGACAGTGAGCATCAAAACACTGAACTACGAAGTATGTTACGCGTTCAAACGCAGAATGACGCAGTGCAGAAGTTTGATGGAGAAGGCCCTAAGCAGGGAATGTGCATTGTTTGTGCTCAGAGGGAATCCGTCATCACAGCATCGCATGCATCTCTGCTTACGCAGAAGTTAGATCAGTACACCAAGTAATTTTTTATTTTTCTTATGGGAGAGAGAAGGCCCTAAGCAGGGAATGTGCATTGTTTGTGCTCAGAGGGAATCCGTCATCACAGCATCGCATGCATCTCTGCTTACGCAGAAGTTAGATCAGTACACCAAGTAATTTTTTATTTTTCTTATGGGAGAGTCACGTATGCCGGCCACTTCATGAAAATAATTAACCCTGGGGGACCCCTGGGGTCATATATGACCCCACCATTTTAGAGCATCGCTGTGGTTTATCTATTGTGAGACAGAAAATATCGTTGCTGCAGCCCAAAGTCACACATATGACCCTTAAAACTGCGGAGGTTTGGNTTAGAAAAATTTGAAACTATTACAATAAATGTTTTTGCCTCGTAAGTATTTAAAAGCTGTTTTTGTTTGATGTTTAGTATAAGTAAGTTTACTATATGTAATGAACTACCAATCATAAGGCCCATCGGGTCATATATGACCCAAGGCCAAATTTGTAATAAATTAGCCAAAAATTGCAACACTAACATTTTTACAATTATTTGATCAATTGTTACTGTGTGTGACCAAAAAAATATTTTATGGCTACTGCTTGATGTTTTGGGTCCCCCAGGGTTAAATTGAGATTGTAAATCAATTAATTTCTTTCAAAAATTTAATTTTTTTACAGTTGTAATGAGTTCATCTATAGAATGAATTTTTTTCTAATATTTGAAAATGTTAGTTGCCTTATTTAACGTAACCTTGGTATTTCAGATAGTCTTAGGTAATTTCAACCTGTAAATCGATGGGATTTTTAAAAGAAATACTTCATTCTTTATGCAGTTTATTTAATCTTCATTTCAACTTTAAAAGTTGTTTTTCATTACTTAAGTCAATCCCAAAATGTAACAGACTTCAAAAATTCTATTTCCAACCAAACCAAACTTACAAAAAGTAATAATGGAGGATGCTCTTGCATTTATGCGGGAATTAAAAGCCGGTCACGACAAAACCTGTTGCTACCCTGCCTTTTCGATTTAAGGAATACTGATTTGGCTTTCTTAATTTAGAGATGCTAATGAAATGGCTGAAACTATCAAAACTCTGAAACATCAATTGGCCATGTCGCAGCAACGCGAGTTCGACGCTTTCAATCAAGTGAAGAAAGGAGTTAGCATGGTCGAGCAATCACAGTTGGAGAAAACCCAAGCATTGTTAGAACGTGAGCAATTGAATGACGAACTGCGGCGTGCACAGCGACGCGCAGATGATTTGTTAGCAGAGCAACGACACAAGATCGAAGCAGAACGTGAATTAGCAAAAATGGACGCACGGCGACAAGTCGAACAGTTGCAAATGCGGGTAAGTCACCTTTGTTTTCCTTCTTATAGATATAATTTTCAAAGAATTAATTAAATTTAAGGGTTCATCGATAATATGAAAGTTGACATATTCACTATGTAAATGGTTCCACGTATATTAATGTATATATACAGTCTGTTCCATAAGTCCCTACGTTTCAAATTACTACTGCATTTAAGCAATAATACAAACAGGCATTTATTGCTGAGTTGCGACGTAGAGGAATTTTTGAACGATCTCATCTGCAACAGGACGGGGCCCCACCCCACACTGCCAACATCACCCGACAATTTCTGAATGAAAATTTCCCCAACCGATGCGTAGGGAAGTTCGGGCCCATCCCATTGCCTGCTTGGTCACCGGATTTAACGTCATGTGATAACGCTCTTTGGGGCATCATAAAGAAAAGTGTACTGACTGAAAAAGCAAGTTCAACTCAGGATCTGAAACAGGCAATTCGCAATGCTTTTGCTAACTTTAAAATGGAATCTCTTCCAAAGATACATGCACGTACTTTTCGTCGACTACATTTTGGCATTGATATTGATGGGTTGCAAGTCTACCCTTACGATTAGTCATTGTACTTGGATTACTTTTTGATGTTAGTTTTTGTTTGTTAAATATAGATGTATTGCTTATAATTTTGATAATGTCTGTTTGTATTATTGATTAAGTGCAGTAGTAATTTGAAACGTAGGGACTTATGGAACAGACTGTATATATTTTAAAACAACATAATATTAGAAAAACAAATGTTTCGCATTTCCACGGTTTTCAATCAACTTTCTAGTGATGTATAAAATTCGTGTCACAATTCAATTCCGTTTATTTACAGTATAAGGCATGTGCTTAAGCTTTTTACCNGCCCCACCCCACACTGCCAACATCACCCGACAATTTCTGAATGAAAATTTCCCCAACCGATGCGTAGGGAAGTTCGGGCCCATCCCATTGCCTGCTTGGTCACCGGATTTAACGTCATGTGATAACGCTCTTTGGGGCATCATAAAGAAAAGTGTACTGACTGAAAAAGCAAGTTCAACTCAGGATCTGAAACAGGCAATTCGCAATGCTTTTGCTAACTTTAAAATGGAATCTCTTCCAAAGATACATGCACGTACTTTTCGTCGACTACATTTTGGCATTGATATTGATGGGTTGCAAGTCTACCCTTACGATTAGTCATTGTACTTGGATTACTTTTTGATGTTAGTTTTTGTTTGTTAAATATAGATGTATTGCTTATATTAATGATAATGTCTGTTTGTATTATTGATTAAGTGCAGTAGTAATTTGAAACGTAGGGACTTATGGAACAGACTGTATATATTTTAAAACAACATAATATTAGAAAAACAAATGTTTCGCATTTCCACGGTTTTCAATCAACTTTCTAGTGATGTATAAAATTCGTGTCACAATTCAATTCCGTTTATTTACAGTATAAGGCATGTGCTTAAGCTTTTTACCATCGAGTGAACTGTAGAAAAATTTTAAATTTTGGACATCATTGTAATTAAATATTTTTTTCAATTTAGAATGAACATTTAATGGAGGCTGAAGCAGCTTTGGCTGCAAGATGTGAAAAATTCATTAAAGAAAAGCAAGCTCTTCAGAAAGAATTAGAAAAAAGCCGCGCGCAAATTTCTGAACAACAAGAAAACGTTAATAAGGTAACTATATCTTAAGTTGAAATGATATGTTCATGTGCAATCAAAGTGTAGTCAATGTAGAAAATAGTTTCACGTATGTGTAAATGTAAGATAAGATAACTTTCATTAAATATAGATAATCATCCTTATTCTTATAAATCTGACAGAGGTTAAATTAGTAGTATTTCAGACCTTCAGTATGTTAATAAAATGTGTTTGTCAGGGAAGAGTCACAAGTAGGTATTGGGTAGGTTCATAACCGAGTAGTCAATTCACTTAGAGGGTGAGTTTCGAGTGACTTGTCGATCTTCTAGTATAATTTTCATCAAACAATTAGATGTAGTCTTTAACGTTACAATGCTCTTCATTAATACTAAGTTTTTCTGCCCCTTTTTGAATTCCACCAATTGTTTTAAATATGTTTGCTTTTACTAAATTGACTCATTTTGGCTTTACAGGAATCTTTTAAATCACTTCTTAGAGGATTTACTATATAGGGTTGTATTGAAGCTCAGAGAAAAGGTAGTTTCATATTTTCAGTTAGTATTATAGTGTTGGTATTGTGCATTTGGGACTTTGGCTAGAACGTTTCATTGAATTTTTAATACTTTGGTAGATTTCTCCAATGACTTTTCTTTAGGTATGTGAGACATACAAAATAGAAATAGCATCAGCGATTTTCGAACGCGACGAAGCAAAGCAGGAATTGTCAACCGTTAAGATGTCGTCTACACAAAAGGAACGCGATTTAGATCAGGTATATGTCAAATCTAATTGTGATGTTGGCATTTGTGTAGGAACGTGTACGTTTGCGCACCGAGGTCGATGAATTAAGAAGGCGTTTGCACACCGCTGAAGGCGATTGCGCCAATGGAAAAGAAGAAATCATATCGTTGACTGACACTCTTGGATCCATTCAGAAAGAGGTATTTTTACAACCTTGCCTGTTTTCAATGAGGCTTAATGCTTCTCTTAAGATTGATACCTTGCTTTTAGCTTCTGGTTACTCGAAGAAGTAAAGAGGAATCAGATGCGATGAGTCGAGAAGTAATGAATCGCAGCAGTCGTCGGGAAAAAGAACTTCAACGCAAATTAGATGAAAAGCAGCGAAAATTTGGTGATTTTTTTTTAAAATACCCATTTCTAACAATTGCATACAATGTTTGAAATTTGTCTTCAAGCACTTGCTTTTTTGCCAAAGCTGAGTGAAACACAAAACTATGATTCATTTAAAAATTTTTTTTGCGGAAAAAGTTTAAGACATATTTTTATCAAAGATTTAACGACAAATGCTACTAATATCATTTTTCTTTTGTAATAATATTTTGTGGAATAATCCAACAACTTCAGCACGAAAGATTAAGATTATAGACCTTAATGTTTTAGAACTTAACTACCTATTTTAGTACCGATTACACCTAATCTCTTTTTTGACATATACAAATTCATTAGTTGGTTTTGTTTGAGTTGTAATAAAAATGAATAAAAACGTATTTGTTTTTTTCTTTATCTATGAAACTGCGCTTCTTGAAATAATTTAAATTTCCGATGAATTTTTAATTTATCTCAGGAATGAGGACAATGGAATTGTCAAATTGCTTTCCAGAGTCCTTCGACAACTACTACTAAATGCTGTTTGTTCTTTAAATATCCAATAAATGTGTGCGCTGAATAAATGACGAGTGGTTTTTGAATATTTTTAGCATATTTTACAATCTATTTTGTTTCTTTACTTATTTTTCCCCAGACTGTTTGCTACTAACCATGCAATGTGGAACTTTCATATATATATATATATATTTGATATTTTTGCTGGAATTGACGAATTCCTGAGTGGGAATTTGATTTGGAATTGAAAAATTATCAAATTTGAGTTAAAAATTTGCATTCTAATTTGACTTTAAAATCTTACCTAGTTCGGAGAATTCTTTCTTATACCCGCATGAGAACCCGATCGCAAAATTTAGGACGATAAATTTATCAAGTTCATGGGAACACGTTTTGTGAAATATACAATTATAATATTTAACATTATGTAAATTTTTTTCTACATTTCGGCATACTGCAGCATTAGTTTGTCGCATAAAAGACTCTGGCACATTAAAAAAAGATGGGGGTTCTGCTGGCAATAAATGTCCTTTTGTCTTTGAAAATTTGGAGTTACGTGGCCAATGAAGTTCACAAACTCCTAATTTCTTGTAGGCGATTTAGGCAAAATGTTGGACAAAGCGTTTATCCATTGCCTTCTTTTGTGAACAATAGATCGAAATCGATACACAATTTTTGTTTCATTTTGAGAATCGTAGTTTGATTTACAATTCCTGACAGAGCATTTCCCACCCATTAAAGTGAGTGGTAATAGTGATGAATAACGATCACCAAGTGATTAAATTACGTGCATAGCTCCGTGAATAATTGTTTACTTTGGAATTATTCATCCCAAAACAACAATATTTGGTTGAAATAATGTTGTTGCACAGTTTTTAATGAAAATATATGAATGTATAAAATTATTATTATATTAATTGAGGAAATGTTATCAGCCCACTCATTATTTGACCACTGATTTTTCTGGTTTCCCATCCTTGTAATTTAGTATATGTCCTTGGTTTTAACTCATTGTCTATGTGACGGTCAAATACCTTTTTTACGTCTTTGGGACCGGCTCTAGCACACCTTCCTGCAACTCCAACATCTGACCATATTTAAAGTTCTTGATAGTTAGAGGAAGTTTCTCTTATTGTACAATAAGTATCCTTTATTGTCAGCGATGTCGATGAAATGAAGAAACTGCAGAAGGTAAATTCTTCATCGTTATCGTCCAGCATGTCAAACCCTTCCTTCCCTGCATTGTAGTCCAAAATCATTAAGAATTTTCCACCACTTGTTGATTCTGCTGTCTATTTTCCACTAGTAATTTTATGTACATGTTCAAATAGAAACATACTATTGAACTGAGTCAATTTTCTCCTAAAAATTAGCTGGATTTCCCGGAGATGTTTGCGCATTGTTCTCAATAATTTGCAACCATTTTGAAATGCTCTGCGGCTAGATCGTAAAAAATTATCTTCCAGACTTCATAGTTCCAAACCCATGTCTTACCCAAATTCCCCTGAGTTTTGCCTCCAGTCTTTCAGAATAAATTTTCTCTTTCAACATAAATCCATTTTGTGCTTCACAACAACAGAAAATTTTTCTGCAGTATTTTTTTTGGTTTAGTGGGTAGGTATGTTCTAGCTGGTATTTTTGCATGGTGAATCACGAGCTGCTCATCAAATGTTAAAACTTTAGATGGTTTACTTAAAGTTCTCAAACGTGACTTGAACAAATCAAATGTCAAAGATCATTTAGTGACCAATAATTACATCCATTCTCCTCATCATGAATGATAGCTGCCAGAAAAGTTTTCAGTTTCTTGTCAGTAACTGTAGCTAGTTTAACTGTGTGAGAAATATGTGATTGAATATCAGTATGGCGTAACATTATGCCTAGTATTTCATCCGAAATAAATATAATGGCTTTTTTCTTCGTAGGGAACAACTGTTGTTCTCTTAGGTCCCGCACAAACGATGCAACTTTTGTTGCTACACCCATTATAGCGTGCAATGTGATAGGATGATTTTGAAATAATTTGAATTCCTCAATATGGTTCTTATCTTAATTGGTTTGGCGACAAATGTTGCATCTTTTGCGGCTACCTTCAATGTTTTTTTGTTGGCTCTTCCTCTACAAAATGGAATATCTGTATGCTATATACTATTTACAGCTTCATAATCAGCTAATTGCCCAACATCATCATCCATATCACTGATTTCAACAGCAATTTAATTATCATTAGTTTTATCTTGTAATGTTTTCGTCATTTTCCACGTTTAGATCAGTATCAACAGCCAACGCTAAGGAAATTGATTGGCTGAGATAAACGTTTGGCGTCTCCGGTGGAAGAGCATCAAAGGGAAGTCCTATTTCCAATGGGCGTTAATTTAACCAATGAGGCCATTCTTCTGTAATCTTAATAGAATTTCTTTGCTTCTGATTTGAGAAAATATATTTTGCTAGTTTACGTGCTACGAAGCTCTTGGATTGTTCTAATTAATTTTATTATAAAATAGTCTAATGTTCTTTTAAAATGTAGCATTGAAATAATTACGTATTGTTTAGATATGGTGCTGAAGGATATGGAAAGCTTGCTCGCTGCGCAAAATTCTTTGATCTCTAAGTTAAAAAATGAATCTAAATTCGTTGTTGAACAGCTTCAAAATTTGACCATTAAATACAGGTATGATCTTTGATTGATCATTTCCAATTTTGTAAAAATAAAACTATCGGTATCAAGGACTGTTATCTTAATAGTTATGGTTTAGGACTACAATGAGGGTGTGGGGAAAATTTTGGTTAAGTGTAAGCCATTAATTACAAGCCTGACTACTTGTAGCCTGTTCTTAGTATCTACATAAGTAATGGGTTAGAATTATAATTAGGACTAGAATTACTTGGATTTTTTCTATCGGGTGAGATCGGATTCCAAAGTAAATTTTTGTCTTTGTGAATGCATACTAAGTTTATGAATTGCTTAACTTTAAAAATTGTCATATTTATTATAAATTAGGTCGGATGTTGCTGAATTAATGCGGCGTAATGAAGAGTTAATAAAAACCGCCCATAAGTCAAAACGTGAGGTTAAGAAAATGGTAAAGGAAAACATTGATCATGGGAGAGTTCATCAAAGAATGAAAGAACAATTAAAGAAGTTGGCGTATGCGTCTAACAGCGCTCAGCAGCAGGTATTATTTTACCATTTTAACGACTTCATCATTGAACTGGAGATTCAATGATTTGGTCTTTAACATATATTTTAACCACAAATATGGATCTCAGATGTATAAGGACGCGACACAACGTGAATGGCGGCAATAGCTTTGTGCTTGGCTATTGCTAGACAAACGGTGCAAGCAGTTGGGATTGTTCAACTTGATGCTTATCAACTATTACACACAATTAAATGCCAAAATTCACGCTTTTGTGGATCTATATGTGATACCAGTAGTTTCCTGTATAATATATAGTAATTGGGGACAGACTTGTCAACGAGCCGTAATTTCTAAGCTCGGCTCGGCTCCCTTTAAATTTT
>CABFPE010000033.1:173054-190731 GCA_900660155.1 Hofstenia miamia | reverse complement strand
GGAGCCGTAATTTCTAAGCTCGGCTCGGCTCGTTTAAATTTTGAGTAAGTTTGGCTCAGCTCGGCTCGCCTCATAAAATCTTTCAATGAGGCTCGTTTCAGTACCGATATATTTTTTAAAATATTGTGTTCTCAGAATTTTTTCCTTTGCTCTCCTATTATTTAATAAACATTTCTAAAATAGGATTAAAAGTAAGGAATATTGAATGAAAAAATAAGAAAAATTTGCATAATAAAATTAACAAGCAGCACTATAAATTTAGTTTACTTAAAAACGACTCGTTTTGGGCTCGTTGTATATCCAATACTCTGCTCAAGCTCGGCTGGTTAGAAGCTCGGCTTGTTGACAAGTCTGATTGGGGATTAGAAGCGATTATTGAGGTGTTGAGACCGACTGAAGGTCTAAAATTATGAGAGTAGTGTTTGATAATGGCAGCATATAATCAGTATTTTGAAGGAAATAGGAATTGTATGCAAACAAAGCGTTTAAGTCTCCGGTTGTACACAAGAAATATTCATTTCACATCCGTATATATTCCATGTCTATGATGACTAATGAGGCTTCTGATTAACCATCGTGTCTACATTTGCACAATTTTCACTTTATTTTTAACTTTTTCATTGATTTTTGTCCATTTAAACTATAAAACAACTTCTATTGCTAGAACATTGATTAGAACATTTTTATATGCCATGGAATATCTTTCTTTTGTACCCCATGTGTTAAATTATATTAGGATGATACCTGCATAGACGGCTTCTTAAATTTATTGCTTTAACAGCCTACTATTATGCCGTGATAGTTAGGTTTTCCCTTAATCCCTTCCTTATGCAATATCGGCTGGTCATTTATTATCAATAATTACCAGTAATGATTTCCTTTAGATTCTTAAGACCCCATGCGTACTTCTGAAGTTCGATGATGATTTCAACATGTATTAAGAACTGTCAAACGTTTTGTTCATAGGATACAAGAATTCCAACCCTCTATTTTGTCATGGATGGAATGTGATAACTTTCTGAAAATGCAATTAGTAGATATTTCCAGTTAACTTAAATATCTCCACAGTTATATCATTTCTAATGATAGCAGATTTTCTTTTTTGATCCGTAATAGCATTTTTATAAAGTATTAAGAATTTTTACATGCCTGTATCCTCCAAAGTACTTTCTTGTATTTTGCTGTGAATTTCTTCCCAACACATTTTCAATGTTCCTTTTCGTATAATTTCTGGAACTGGTTTCGTATGGTGACGTAACTGTGCCTGTGAAGTCTCTTGAATTTTGTTTTAATGTAGGGAATAGAAAATATTATTTTGTTGATTGCCTCCAAATTTTTCCATATGATCAGATATGAGGAATTTTTATTCACTTTTTTATCGCCGATTTTCCCATTTAATGTAGAGGCTAAAAAGTTTTCTGTCTTATATAGAATGGTATATTCTTGCTGAACAAATTCCATGAAGATGAAATAATCAATATAGACATCCTATTTAAATGACATTAAGGCTTTGATCAGTAGATGAGAGCCGTGTTCTTTGGGATTTGAAATGTGTAGCAAATTCAAATTGTACAATATTGACTGTTAATTCCGTTATGATACTTTTAAAGTTCAATTAATGATATATTCCTTTAATTTAGGTATATGAATTAATGGCGCGACAGAACTTTCTTCTCAAAGATCGCAATCTCTTGGCTTCTGAAATCGAGCAAATCAAGTTAGATAGTAAACTGGATCTTCATTTACCTTCGAATATTCTAGATACAGCTCGTCAAATTGACGAGAGCATTTTGAATGAACGTCATCAGATCTCTTAGGCATCAATTTTAATTGTAAATTGTATATATGTAGATTGTACAAACCTGTATCATAGTGATTTTTTCTGTTTAGTAAATTTTTAAGTAGTTAAATTTTAACAATAATAAATTTCAAACAAAATGAATATTTTTAGGATCTAAGATTCAGTCGTACATTTAGTGCTATTCAATACAAAGAGCGGTCCGATTTAGCGATTGGTCCTCTTATTTAGATTGCTTGTATAATATTTTGCGCTCTAAAATTCTATGGGAAATTAACGTCCATCCGCATTCAAATTCATTTATTGATGGCTTACAACTACAAACGTACTGCATTTGGATTAACAAAAATATTGCTAATTACTATTAAAATATAAATATATTTTAGAATTATTGCTTGTACCAGGTTTTGAAAATCCATTATTTACATTTTTATGGAAGCATTATATATCTAATTTCACCAACAATATATATATATATATATAACTATTAAATTAAGAAAAATTGCTGTTCAAAAAAATGCGATCAGAAAATGTTAAATTCATAGTAGGTCAAGTTGAATGTCAATAATTGGATGGCTACTGAAAAACGTCGCAACCACGCTCAGTAGCGCTGCATGTATTGAAAAATATATCATTGAGAAGTGCAATTATTTCACACTAATATTTATTGTAATATATAAATATACATATGAAGAGCTTGTTTCCAAAAGGCGCTAAGTCCATAATAGAGAATTCAGAGTTAACTCTCTTTGGAACTAAACTGAACTGGATATAGCGCTGTTTGAAAAAAAGTAGCACTTTGTGCATACAGCACAGTAGGATATAACTCCTTTTGGAATAAAATGAATGTGTGTTATGAAAGTCCTACTTAAACTCTACACTTTGGTACAAAAATCTGGATTTGACTTAGCGCCTTTTGGAATTCAGCTCTTCATATACAGGCTTTGGATACACAATTTTAAAATCTCTGTACGGTGCTGGTTAAGAAGTAGAGTACATATACCGTTCATTCTACATTCCCAGTGATATTTTATATTGAATTGTTAGTTTTCTGAAAAGATTAATTTCCTCACATCCGGTAAATATTCTGTTGTAAATAGTAGTAGTAGTTGCTTTCTTAAAAATATAATACCTCTTTATGAACTCCTTTATTTCAAAGTGAAAAGACGTCTAGTTTATCCCAAAGTATTTTACACATTTTTATACATGTATTTCAAAATTATATAGGGTTCTATCATTATGAATCGTTATCGATTATATTTTCACTAAATTTTTAGATTTCTATTTTCTCTAATCATTTAATTCAAGAACACATTAATATGCCAATGCAATACATATGTTTATTACAGGATTCCATGGCATATGTCGGCTAGCATAAAGTAACAAAGACCCCTATTCAATCTTTTTCTGGGTATAGTAATTGTTTTTTGCAAATTTTCAAAATTATGGAATATCCAGTGTCATTTTATCAATCGCAAAATTCATAGAAACCGAGCATTGTTTTTCCTAGTGCGATTGGAAATAGGGTAATGCTAAATTAAATGTCCCAAGTTAATACCTACGGTAGCCAGGGTTGTTCAATTCTGCAGTTTAATTTGCAAAGTATTTTTACAACTTTGTCTGAATTTAATATTTACATCAAAAGTTTTACTGCTTTAGCACTGTTAGTGTAACTCCTATCAACATGTAATTTCCAGTAGAATGATTTTAACATTAAATTGCTCAGTAATTTTTAGGTTTTTCATTAGTTCTTGTAAAAATATTTGAACAGTTAAAACTCATGAACTAATGAAGATATTTGAAATCTGAATGCACTACACGGGAGGGGATTGTCTCCTCTTTCAGTTGGATTAACCATTGACACGCCCAAAATCTCTCTTCAGTTTCCGCGACTTCTGATTTTATATATTTATCTAATAATAAATAATTTGATGTAATGAAATCAAAATTAATACTAATTGAACTAGTTTAATGACTACAAAATTGACGTGCATATTGCTGAAGAATAGTTCTTATTCTATCCACTAAGGTTTTACAATATTGAACAGATATTTGTTGATATCAAACTTGCTTAAATGTTTTTTACCAAGCCACTGTAGCTATAGTAGGTTTTTGATCACATATCTTCGTTTTGAGGAATGCACAGCAGTAGTAAGTTGGATTAAAGTTTAGCGAACTCCTTACCCAGCATTCTAGTAGGTCAATGTACTGCTTCGCCACCTACTGCTTGTTAGTAAGTGCAATTTTGCCTTGCCATGGATGTCTCCATTTTTTCTAAAATTGATAAGTAAATATTGGGGTTTTATTGTACCAGAAGACATAATCCTCCAAATACCTGTGATTGAGCCCAAACCCTTAGTTTTGCTGGACATTTAACTGTAGACGTTATGTATTGTGCTTTGTGTTGTTGGCCTACTTGTCGGCTAACCGTTGTGTGATAACTGTAATGTCACTTGATCGTTGTTTCGTCAGAGGATAGCACGATGGCCAATCCTTAACAGATAGTTAACGATAGCTTTCACAAAATGATAATCTGTTTCACATTCAATAATTGTTTTGGAGTCAAATTTCTTGATCTAAGTCGCACTTCCATCATTATTCCGCAAATTGTAGGTCGATGCACAGGGATTTGCAGCTCAGCTTGAATATCAGTTGAAGAAGTGATTGGTTTGTTTTTCATGAGGTACTTAATTAGAGTATCTGTTGGTGATGTAGTTATACACAAACTCTTGATTGACGGTTTTGATCACTTAAACCAATTTTCCATAGTTTGCAGGGCAATATTGTTCAACTGATTGGTAAACTCTGCATTGTTTGACAATTTCTCGTTGTGACAATTCTAAATCACGCAGAGCATCAAGTTTGGCAACAATTGTGCCTGAAATGTAACATTTTCTCCCAATTTTTGAATGCAGAACGCAAACATAAAATGTTAAAGGATAAGTAAAATAATCTCTTTAGAGTAATAAAAACAACTTAATACATATTAATAAATACTCAAAAATTTAAAGATTAATATAGGATTTAAAAACTTGTTACACCAGAAAAGGTAATGTTCAATTGAATTGGATTAAAAAGAAAGTAATATCTAAATGCTAATCTTCGGGCAAGGCTTGTGATACAGAATTAGACGGAGAGCCAGATACTTTAGATATGATATGCATCTAGGCAACAACAAGTGGATTTTCTGCATAGAATCATCCCGGGTATCTGCCAAAATTCAATGTTTAATAAAGAAAAATATTTACTGTAATTCAAAATTCAAGGTCTGTTCCTGAAAACAATATCGATTAAAGAATGAAATTCACGTTTATTTAAACATACCTAAACACAAAAAATTTATTCACTTAATTCAAATTCCAAAGGTGAAATATATGTTCAAATGCAAAAAATGGCGAATAATTTAATGTTTGAAAAAAAATTTTTAATGATATATTATGTTTTTGTTGTAGAATCTTATTGCTAAATTTGAGAAATGGCTAGTGACCAAATATATATATATATATAATGAATTATATTTTCTGCTATTTTTGTTTTGCAATGTTTAATTAATACTATAAAATTACTTCTTTTTGGTGAATGTAAATGTGAATATATTCCGGATTCAAATGATCTCATATATGGTTTTATTCTTGTAGTCAATGTATTTTTAATTGTGTTCGCCACAGTTATAGATATAGATCAGTTCAGATCAGTGGCAATCCTAGACTTCTTATGATAGCTCGGCCTACTAGCCAATTTTTTTCATATACAAAACCAATCCAGCTTTTTGTTCATATTGTTTATGGATTAGAGCTGTGCTTCTAAGGAAAAATGAGTAGCTGTAGTGGAATATTGTTCATTAGCCGAGACCATAACTAGTCAAAATTATTGTTTCAGTTGGTTTAACTCAGTTTCACCCATAAAATGTCAAAATAAGTAGATAAACGAATATTTTGTAAAAAAAATTTATCGATCGCCGTTTTGCCAAAATATACGTTTAGCTGATGGCGGCTATAGCACACACTATAATGGTCTTTAGACTTACGTCTTGATTATTATGTGCAAAAAGTTCTCTAAAAAACAAGTTAGAATATGAGGAACGATCATGTCACCCTTGCTAATTCTCTCTGTTCATAAACCTCGTGTTATTTTTAATTTTATAAACTGTTATAGACCGATTCTGTATTAAGAACAGTCGATTCAAATTAGCTTACTGTAATCTATTTTGGTACTTGTTAGCATGCTAAAACCCCGATTTTTCTCTAACAGACGTTTGCTGATGATAAGTGAGCCCTCCAGCCCTGATAGAAACCTTTCTATGAAAATTTGTATCCGGCGAATATGCAGGCTGATTTAATAAAAAATGTGTTGTGCAGTCAGTCATTCTTTCACTTATGAAACATGCAGTCTTACGTTCTTATGCTGGATCACAATCTCCCACTTTGGTAACATAGACTGAATTTTCAACTCTAACTTTAGTGCTGAATTGAAAAGTTTTATGGCAGAGCTATCAAAATATTGTATTTGATGCACATAAAAGCATTGTTGCTGTTAATATTAAAATGAAAGTTTTTCGTTAGCGTAGTGTTGTTAAGATTCAAATTTCATCATAATCTTATTAAATTTTCAAAATATGCATTCTCCAAGTAGCTATGACTCATATTATTTGAAAATGAAATTGAATTTGTACCGATTTGATACATTTTTATTTCTGGCATCAAAAGGTGTCTATTCATTGTTATGTTTTTAGTTTTTGCAATGGGTGACGTTGACAGCGGCTTACTGGATGCTGTACTAATTGGGCCTTACACTTTTAAGACACTCGCTGCAGCTGAGTTATTCAAAAGAAATGGTCTCAAATTCAAAGTTATTCTACGAGGTAAATCATGTCAAAGGAATTACCTATCGTTTAACCCCGAAGCCCACTTATTAACAAATAGTCTTGTATCACAGCTCGAAGTGAGTAACTTATTTTGCTTACAGTATTTTCAATAATTGAATTTTTTTATACCTTTAACCTAGGATGAGATTTGACAAATCTTGCATTGAATAAATTGCATTAATTCATCCTACAATTTCACGCATACACCACTATTACTGTAGATTCCGCATAATTACCAATGTCATGATGTTTGAAATTCGAAAATTATCGTTTTACTAGACAAAGTTTGCATTAAGTTTTGGCTCCATTCTTGGACAGGACCAGTTGATAAATAATCAATGGAAACACTTTTTTTTATTTATGTCTTTAAAACCAACTTATGTGAAATATCATTGAACATACTACTCCACTGTTCGATGAACATCAATTATTCACGAGAAATGGACATTTATCTTGGGAACAATTACGTAATAGACCAATTTGACCTTCCGAGGCTAGATTTTGTCATTAAAGGAAAATACTTCAGACGTTTATGATAATGGAATAGGGTTTTCCACTAGGCTGATAACTTTTTCAAAGTTGAAACGTCTAATCATTGGGTATTGTCGGTTATATTATTATTACCTGTACACTGCCCATAAGAAGAATAATTGTATGTGAATGATTGAAGAACTTAGACTTCATGATTTTAAGACATCAGACATTAATTTTATCATGAAAAGCTATGCTATAACGGCACACCCATCAACTATTATTCCAAAAGCGCGTGCAATTTTCTCGTGGTTTTCTATTTTATTCATACGAAATCGGCACAGGTTTGCACTTTTAATTAATAATTTTTATGCAGGCATGCGCTGTTTCCTAGGATTTGATTTAAGCATTTATGTGAGTTATCATCTAGAAAGAGCTTAATGTTCAAGATTGTCCTATCCTGAAAAAATCATCATAATTTTTAAAAGTAAATGAATTTTCCTTTTCTAACAGATTTAGATTTTAAGACTATCATTTAATTCATGTATGCCATCAGTTTATAACAAAGATGAACCTAATTCACTAAAAAGAGCATTTTGTTGACAATAATATAGTTTTTTGGTATTTCTCGTAAATGGATTTTTTGTATTTTTCATTAAACTTGTGACATCATAACTCGACCATTTTTGCAGATAATAATCTGATATTTTCAATATTTGTGCAGGAGGAAATTTTCATTTTGTCCTATTTATGAAGAATGGATATGAGAGCGGTATTCATGAAATTTCAAAGTTCTATCATTTTAGAAAAATGACCAAATATACTTGATGTTGCTCATTTTTCAAAATGAAGTTCATTAATAAAAAATGAAAGTTTTATTCCCTAGTCATGACTCTTTAAAACAACAACAGTAAAGTGTCGCATCATGTCCCTAAGGCCACGGTTAGACTACGTGATTGGTAACAAGAAAAGAAACAAAATAACGTCGAAACAGTGGCCTAAAATGTATCATTTCAAGTGCTAAAATTGCGGCAGTCATCTTGGCTAATTAGCATAAATTAGTAAAAACATCTTTTTCTCTATTAGGCTCATACCATGACCATGAGCTTCCAGAAAAGTGAGGTTTCACATGCCTGTTGCAATTTTTCTCAAAATTAGCATTTCTAGGATAGTGCCACCTTAAAGTACTTATTTGTAGGTTAATAAACTTGTGCAAAATAAATTGTTGAAATTTTTGTCGAATAGGAAAACACGTGTATTCTGTCGCGCATGGTTTTTACAATTTCCATAATGAAAATGCGTCTCTAGACACTTCGTCTATTTGATAGAACCTTATTCTTTTGGAATTGCAATGTGTGCTTCATCCATTTATGCATGATTTACTTTTAAGCGTCTTACATTTTGTGTTGATAATACTAAAGTATGATGTATTTTTTTCGACGTAAACAAAGCCATAAGAATCTACAAATTATGAAAGAGTATCATCAATATTTTGACAATAGTTGCATGAAATTCACATACGATAGTGGTTTTTCTCTCAGATTTGATTTATTTGAGAGCTATGGGAAGTTTGTATCAATAAATTTAAGGCTAGACCCAAATTTTATGGTTGCAATTAATTGCGTAATCATGGGACATTTCTTGCAGAGTGCACATTTTCTCCAACAAGAATCCATTGGAAATTCTGTATCGTTCATATTGCAGCAATCGAAATAAGTTTCATAGATAGGTCTTTGATTGATCTTTCAAAATACTGATATTATGTCTGGTTTATTTCACCGCCGATTTCTAAAACCTCAATTTTGATCGCTTAGCTCATTTGACAATGGAAGTGATATGAAGAAATGATCAAGTTGTTGTATTTCGACCACTTCTGAACATGGGCTCGGCTAGGTTCATAGCCACGAATTGAGCTGGCTTATTTCGAGCAAATTTCCTGGCTCTTATCGCGCGTTGAACATGTTGGAAGTTTGATTATCACAAACTAATTATTTTTATCCCATGTTCTTCGGCTTTGACGTTATATATTCACGAAATCCACCTTGTGATGATTGCTTTGAATATACTAAGTTTCACTTCCGAAATTGAGAGGTTCTCTGATTTGTTCGTTGACGCCAAAGTAAGCAAAGCGCCCAGTACTACAAACACTGTTTTCGCTATGCTCCTAATAAATGAAAATGTGCATCCATTTACTTGCTAGAAGTTACAAAGATATGAGTAGATTAATTGGAGAACGTTGCCTTCAACGCCAAATTCTTTTAGCTTTGAAATTCATAAACCATATGGCGCCTTGAAAATGCTTTACTGAAATTTATTTAAGGGGTAATATAGGCTAACTCTTATCAGCTTTTATATAACGGAATTAATTCGGCGGTGTTTCCATATTGTATATTGAAATTAGCGAATATAATAAATCAATACAAGATTTTCCATAAGATATTAATGAACAGTCTGTGCAATTATCGTATGATGCAATTTAAACTGTAATATTGTCCTAGAAACTTCAATAAATTTCCGTTAACTAGTTGATGCTGTAATTAGTTTGTCATAATAAACGTAATTTATTTTATCATAATTAAAACGTTGTGATCGTTCATTTTTGTTTATTAATACACTAAACTTTAATTTTTGTGGTTTGTCTTGTCTAATTTTGCTAATCGGAATTAATTTTCCATTTTGAAGATCCAGGAAACCAGGTTGAGATCAATTTTAGAACAGGCTGTACAACTTTTTGATTTACTGGTCATTAAAACAAAGAAGTCACTATTGACTACTCTAATTCTAAATAGATTTGATACACACTTGAAAGTTCAGCAAAAGAGGTACCAAGTAGTGGTGAGAAACAGGCAGTTTCGCTACTGTTTCCACCGAATACCATTCCCTTGTAGAACTTCTGTGTGGAATTTTCATGATTCGTAAGTAAATACTTCCATTCAAACCGAACACCTACCTCTATATAATATACTTTTTTTCTTGACATATGTATAAAAAACGATGTTAACGAAAACAATTATGCGCTTCGTAATGGCTTTGCAAAAGAACATGCGCCAGGTAAATATATTCAGAAGGGTTCAAATATCGCAAGGATTGGAAAGAAGAACTTCACTTAGATCTTGTTTATAAAGGATTTGATGAAAATTATATTATATCTACATTATATATGGATTTCAGTAAAGCTTTTGATAAAGTACCACATGGAAAAGAAAATTGAAAAACTAAAATTGTTTAAAATTGGAGGTAATTTTTTGAAAATATTGGTGTCGTACCTGAAAAATCATCGACAAGTGGTTAAATTTCGAAATACCATATCGAACAGCTGTATTATTACAAGTGGTATCCCACAAGTATCCATTTTAGCTCCAACACTATTTGTAGCTTTTATAAATAATTTACCAAATAGTTGTCCATCACTTTTTTACATTTTTGCTGACGATGTAAAGATTTCAAACAGTAATTTTCAATATTTAATTATTGATACTGAATTCATTATAAAATGGCCTAAAACTAACAAATTTCAAGACTGAAGTTAAAGACTGCAAAAACCCCGGCCAAGTATAATGTTTCATTAAAGCTGATATAGCATTTTACTTAAATTTTGCAAAAAACCAATGCATATAAAGTAATTCTATTGGCAGCTTTCAAACTTATTTACAAGTGGCATTAAAACAATTCCATTATCATGAGGAGATGAAACACACTTTCTGTCTATTTCATGAACAAAGAAATGAGGTACTTCACATACATTTGAAGCAATGACAATGCCAAACATTTTTGAAGGAGAAAAAATGACAAATAAATCTTCTCTTTTTTTAAATTTATAACTGTGAGCTAAAATTTCATTTTTTTGTAAAAATCGTGTAAGTCGAATGTAATCACAATTTTTTAAAAGACATAAATCAATAATAAAGTCACCATGACCTTCATCTTTATACTTAGTGTAAAGCTGGCTGCAGGAATTCTCTACATTTACAGAATTACATAGTTTACCACTAGTAACTGTTGCAGATAATGATGACCAGTTTTAATATTGTTCTTAATCAACTTCATGAAATTTTCAAAAGCGAAGCAAGAAAACTGATCTAAATGCCCATTAAAATGTACGCATGTTGACAAATGCAAAAGTAAATGCACATTATAGACTTAAAATTCATTTCCATGTATCGCAACACACTTCTCCACAAAAGTAGACAAGAGTTCACCCTTATAAATAGTTATATCATTGTTGCTTGATGAATCAGCAAGTAAACGACAACCTAAGAACAAGTATTATAAAAAATTAGTAGTACGGTTATATATATATATATATATATATATATATATAGTGGTGAAGGTGACCATCTTCATTTTCAATACAGGTTTCCAGTCTTTCAAGCACAGAAACACAAGCATTTTGAAACATTTCTTCTGTCATTGATTCGTATACTTCAATAATTTTCTCCTTCAGTTGTTGTAAATTTTGAGGTCTAGGTTCTGCATAAACCTTGTTTTTCATCCATCCCCAGACAACGAAGTCCAAGGGAGATAAGTCGGACTTCTAGGAGGCCAGCTAAACTCAGTACGATCACTAATAAGACGACCAGGAAAAAAGGTTTTCAATGCTTCAAGCGATGAATTGGCTGTATGTGGTCTAGCGCCATCTTGCTGCAGGATTGATATGCGCCGCTTCCTTTTAGATTTCAAATAAGGTATGATTTGTCCTCCAAAAACTCTATATAAATATCTTTGGTAAGTGTGCCTTCTGGCAAGGCTATTGGTAATCTAACAGACTTTGAAAAGACCTACCCACACCATAACCTTACTTGAAAAATGTGATACCTGAGTGATCAGTGGTTTTTCAGTACTCCAAAATCTTGGGTTTTGTCTGTTAACCACACCATTTAGACTAAAGTAGACTTCATCTGAAAAAATAACTCTTCCTAAGAAGGATGGGTCGTCTTCAACTTCTTTAAGAAATCTTTTCGCAAAGATGACTCGCCTTAAACAATCATAATCACTAAGCTGCTGCCCCAATTGAATCTTATATGGTTTAAGTTTTAACTCTCGCTTCATAATTTTCCATGCAGTCGATTTTGATCGGCCAACACTTGCAGCGACATTCAAGGTGGTGGGAAGCTGACCCAGGTTTTTCAGTTGTTGAATTGCCTCCTCGACTGCCACAATATCATCATTGCTTATAGAATCGCCTATTCCACTTCTAGGTAGATCTGACACTGTACCATACTCCTCAAATTTACTGAGAAGTCGTCGAACTGAGGTATCACTCGGGCCATCTTCTTTTCATTTAATACCATGTTTAGTATAGTACTGTTTACTGGCTACAGTTACTGATTTTTGGCTGGCATAATATATCATCAACATATCGATTATCTGGCTTCTATCCATGGTAAACAAAATCCAAACATATATACTACCGAGTGACCTAATGCTTCTCAAAATATTTTATTGAATATTTTTAAAATAGACTTTTTAAATTCACCGGAATTTTAAAAAGGCACGGTATATATATAAATAAGAAAAAATTTACATTACTATGAAATAATTGAAAAGCAAAATTTGTCCATACAAACAGCAATAGAAAAGAAGAAAAAAGTGATTGTAGAGTAACTCTGGTAGATTGCGAAATGCAAAAGTTCCAAAATACAGAACAATGGTTCGCCATTCAGCTGCTTTAAAATTTTTTTCTTCTTTGAAGCTCCGGTAACCGCGAGAAAAATTGGATATGCGAAGAAGATTACCGGATAACAGAGACTGAGATATTCTGCTAATAACCTGATTTGGCTGGCGGATGGAATGAATTCCTGACATCCATACTAAATCACATTTGTAGTTAACATATGAAGACGAACAATTTTATCCTATATATGAACCTAAATTTTGAAAAATTAAAACAAAAAAATCATTACTATTAAACAAAAAAATTTTCAATTGTTTGTAATAATTTAAATCAACATAAAAGTACGTACTGTTGCAAAGTTTTCTCATTACCCCAAGACAACAAAGATTCATATAATCAACAGGAAATGACAGAATCATATCAATTCCAGGTATTTCTTCAAAATGTGAATAACGAAAGAAATGGTCATTTCTAGTATTTCCAATAGAGGGGAAAGCAACGCGCCCATTATATTCACCTCCTGCATCACAAAAATGGCATGAAGAATATCCACTGTGAACCTTAGTACTCTTGATGAATGCGCGGGCGGGAGCATTAAGTGGAACACATTTGACTTTTAAAGAAAAAACAAATCGTTAATCATGGTACCTGAGTATAGCTTAACTAGCTTCTCTTTAAGAGAGTTTAAATATTTTTCCAAATTAGGTTTGCCAATTCCAAAGAAACAACCAATAACAAAACCTTCCTTATTGAAATCAAACATACCCAAAATTGGCCAAAAGTGTCGAGGAGATGATTTAATGATAGGGGGGTTGGAGTGCGCATCAAAGAGCGACAATCAAAATGAAGTTGCGGATGATACGGGTGCAGAATGTGAAGGAGACTGGTTACAATATTATGTGGATAGATTATTTACGTAGATCCTTTGATTGAAGCGGCTCTTAATAAGAGGAACTACTTAAAGTAGTGGATGGACTGATATCGCTAATTGCATCGGGGGAGAAAGTAACAGAAGGTTCAGTTTTTGAAGTGGGACTTGTGGGGAACGGGATTGATCTTCATCAGATGATCTATATATTTTGGAGGTAACATCTGTAAGAAAAGATTGATTTTCATCAGATGATACATTTACTTCATTAGACATAAATTTGACAATGGCATCTGCAGAAAATTTTTATGCCTCTGTTGTCGCCGACTCATACTAAAAACACGTTTTATACTTCACACAATTATTTGGAGGGAAACCTTTCAATGGAATCAAATATCAAAAGCAATTAAACGAACAACTTCATAAACAAATATGAATAATGAATTATATAACGAATTGTTCAAAACATGCAACAAAAATTACTAAATCGTATTAAAGACTGTTTAAGCACGATTTTTCACATAAATATGTAGCAAAATGAAGTGAGATACTCATGTTATATAATAATGTATTATATCAAAGAATATGTATACCAACAAGCAATATAAGAAGAGGTTACGAAAACGAATAACAGGAGGGGACCAAGCAAATAAAAAAGAAATGTGATTAGTACATTTTAAGAGATTCTAGGGTTAGACCAAAGATCGATTTGATATAATGAAGTTAGTAAAGGGATTGTTCTATATATTCAACATAGTAATAATTTCTTACATTCTAACAAAATTCTTAGCAGAATAATCAGAGACGCAGCCAAGGGGGGACTGGGGGAACGTTCCCCCCTCCTGTACGGAGAACAAATGCCTTCATGTCGTATTAAATGTAGGCATATAACAATTATAGTATGTCTATATTAAATATTTGTAATATTTTGTCTGTAAATTATAACAATCGCAGTATTTAATGCACTGCGAGAGATGAATGAAACATTTACAGTGCTGGCAATAAAGATCCGGACACCATCAAATTTTTGGGAAAACCGGCATATTTACTTATTTTATTAATTGATATTTATACAATTGTTATCAAAAACTGTAGTAAGGCTTAAAATGTAATTATTATATAACAATACATCACAAAACATAAAATATTCACTAATATGCTAATATTTGGTCGAAAATCCCTTAGAAATAACGACTTCGCGCATTCTTCGGGGTAAAGAGTCATAAAGTTTAATTATATACGATTGTGGAACAGCATAAAACTCTTTTTCTACCTTCTTCCACAGTTCTTCGACATTATTGGGCCTTTGGTTGGCTATTTTTGCTTTTATATGAGCCCAGAGATGCTCGATTATATTCAAATCGGGGCTTTGAGCTGGCCAGTTAGGTAAAAGAGCAATCCCATTTTCCTCCATAAATCTCTTTGTTTCCCGGGAAGTATGGGCTGCCCAGACAAAAATGAGAAATCCTCACAATATCCTAAAAACATCTCACTGCGACATAATTGCCATCGTAGCGATAACACAAGAACGTCGCAATGTATCCTAAAACGATCCTAAATCTGTTTTAATGTCCGTCCAAAACAATATCTCTAGGATGTCTCATTGCGACACAACAAGACGTTCTCAGGCTGTCTCAGCAGATAGGCTTGATATAGTATCACAATGAGATACTTTGAGGATGTCTCAAAAAGATACTTAATGATACATTATATACCACTAATTAATTAGCAAAGTATACCGAGTTTCCCAAAAAAACGATACCGAATTTCAACTTGCTGTAGCTCTAAAACGATTAGACTTACAGATAAATTGAAACTTGTTTATTTCGTTGACATTTTGATTAGTGTAAAACTTTAATATGAAAACACGTTTTTCAAAATTTATTTATTATGAAAAAAGATAGTACTCCCATTAATTGCCTCCATTCCTCTTGATACCTAGCTGCATTGGCGTCCTCTTTCTGGCCATCATTCGCCCAAGCAGAGCTCGCCCAAGTTGAACCAAATTGACCTCTGCTTCAATTCTTTGTTGAAGTTCAACGGTGTTATGCGCTGGAGTGTTATAAACCTTGCTTTTCAATTGTCCCCATAGGGCATTTTTCAATAAACTTTTGAAAGTCGAAAAACGTATTTTTACTAACATTCACTAAAAATACAATTGGGAAAAACAGTTAAATGAAACCTTCTCAAATTTCGTATACGGAAAAAAATGTCAACAAAATAAACGAAAGTTTCAATTTCTTTGTAAGTTTAATAGTTTTAGAGCTACAGCAAGTAAAATTCGGTATCGTTTTTTGGAAATTCAGTACATCACACAGTTAATTGATGAATATCTATATATATATATATATATATATACATATATAATATATTATAAAATTAATTAAAAATTTAATAAATGTGCAATAAAGAAATAAATATACTAACCTGTAGTCATCTCATTACTGAAGTAATCAATTTTAATTTACACGGTTTAAATGACGCTTAGCAGAATGTTGTCAGTAATAGTTAAAAAAACTTCAAAAAATACACACCATAAGCTATGCAGATATTACTTCAGCAAAACAATCTGTGAAAATTTGCTGTGGTGACACCTTGTATTACCTAAAATTTAAACAATAAATATTCAATAAAAATACCAATATTTTTGCATATACATCTATGAATAATAGTGAAATTTCTATATGGATTTTATCACATCGGGCATTTTCACAAAACTTAGAATGGCAATATTTACTTAAGAAAAAGTGTGACGGAATTGGGATAGTTGTTCAAACAAAATCTGATATCAATAACTATGCTCAAAAGTGAAAATATTGCTGAAGCAGATCCCAACATTTAACAAACAAGATGGCCAGTTAGTAACATCCATATTTCTATCGAATTCCTCAATAGTGCTTGTAGGTAGCGGAGGAAGATTAGCAGGTTGCCTGACAGGGTTAACGTCTACTAGTAAGGATTCCAAATTTGATAGTCTTCTCTCTACTGCTCGCATGTCTTCTCTCAACATTTCAACCCCAAAATGATTTTTTTTAGTAGAGAATCGTCTAAAAGATTGTTATATGAAGGAATATAATTAAAGTAACTAGTACCGTTTAAATGTGTCATTCGCTTTGGTGGGCTAGGCTCCATGAAATCTAAAACATTGTTTTAGCATACTGAAATATCAATAAAAACTTTACCACTTATGTGAGTGTGAATAGCCATATTTTGAATGCGAATTGAGTTACTTCCTAATAATTTACCATAATTAGTGGAACTGCTTGTTGATTGAATCAAATTTGAATCGCTTTCATCTAAGATTTGTATTAGAAAAAATCAATTATTTCAGATAACATACCTTGGAATGGAGGAATGCTAGCAGGTGGTTCATTGCATTGGATGGAATATTTTCGAAGTTGTAACTAAAAACAACTAAATACTACTTCTTCTAAAATATTTTACTTTTCTATATTTGAAGATTCATGTTTTGTATGAGCCCGTTTCCTTGATGGAAATTTATTTGGGAGTCTCTGGAGGAAGATCTTCACTGCTTAAATCTGCAAATGATTCTTCTGCTTCTAGAGCTTTTTTCTCAAAAAACGTTGCTCGATTTAAAGTTGCTAAAATAATTTAAGATTGAAAAACATCAACTTAGAAATATGTATACATGTCTGATCGTTATCAGATGAAAGAACTAAAATAATTGGACATTCAATATTGAAATTTGTTTTATAATAATCAGTTTTTGCTTCAAAACTATGCATGAAACTAGCACTAAGATGTATATTTAACCTCTGTCAAGGATATTAATAAATAAAACATACTAACATATTGTAATATCGCTACCCAGGTGAAACTAACACTTCATAACTAGATAATCTACTTAGAGAATCGATCCAGGGATCAGCGCCAGCTATCACGGGGTAAGTATTATCTAAGTTTCCTCTTCTTTCCTTTAATTGTATATTCCACACTGCATTAACAGATATTCCAATAACAATTATTAAGTAGTATTATTTAGATACTTCATCGATTGAAGAGGATTGAAATCTCTGGGCGCACTTGCCCGACGCCAAGTCA
>CABFPE010000033.1:117358-138638 GCA_900660155.1 Hofstenia miamia | reverse complement strand
TGTTCATACATAAGCATTAGTTTGCTCAATTTAATTTGTCAATTATTTCTTGATCGGCTAACAAGTTTTCTTATTTTGAACAATATTAAATCTTAGTTGCATTTTACAAAAATAACTAAAGTTCATTAACTGAATTTTTACAATTAATTTCAATTAATAATCATTCGACGTTATTCAGCTTTAGTTGCTTTTTTGGATGATGCTACAGTAGTAGAATGCACTGAAGTATTGTAAAAATACTCTACCATTTCTATTACCTCTCTCCAATCTTTTCCGCCGATCCTTGATGTTAATACTCTGATTAATTTAATCATTGTTCTATTTAAACGTTCCACTGCCCCATTTGCTTGTGGGTGGTAAACTGTTGTTTTCTCTGTCATTATCTCCAACAACTTCGTCATTTCTTCAAACAATTTACTTTCAAATTGCACACCTCTGTCGGATATTATCACTTACATTGGTCCAAATTTTAATATCCATTCTTTCATTATTTTTTCTGCCACAAATTTTGCTGTTGTGGAATCCAGTGGAATCATCCTTGCATATTTCGTAAAATTGTCTACTATTACCAGAATATATTGATAACCTTCATCGTCTTGCGACAATTTCTCTAGGTCAACATGTACTATTTGATTTGGTGCATTTGATATTATTTTCTCCAATGGCGCCGTTTGTATCAGAAAATGACTCTTATTATTTAACAGGCACGTGGTACATTTATTAATAATGTCCTCTACTACTTTTCTAACTCCAATCATTATAAATCTTGCATTAAATGTTTTTTCAGTTTGGATTATTCCAATGTGCCCTTTCTCATGAATTTTTCTTACCAGTTCCCTTTTGTAGTATTCCGGAATTGCTATTCTTAATGTTTTTCCATGTACACACAGTAACCCAATTTTAATTTATTTTCCATGTATATCTCTGGAAATAGCTATTTGCTTCCTTGCTTATTTGTTCGTTGCTGTCTTCCAATTTTCTTCTTATCTCCGTCATTATTAGATCTATTTTCTGTTTTTCGACAATTTCACTTTCATTGATTTCCTCTTTAATTGTGATGGGCATTATTGCTTGACCCTTTTTATCTGCATTAATGTCTGGTAGTTCGTTGTATTCGCTATGTGGCAAAAAATCAAATTTCTTCTTTTCTCCTTCCTGCTTTTCTACATCTCTTTGGTATTCTGGTAGCGCAGTCCAGAAATCAGCATTTTTATGTAACGTACCTTTCCTATGTTCGATTGTGAATCTAAATTCATTTAAATACTCTATCCACCTCAACACAATTGATGATTTATCTCCCGAAAATTTTTTGAGCCATGCCAAGCCACTATTATCTGTTTGCACTTTAAATTTCTGCCCAATCAAAAAGTATCTAAATTTCTTTATACTTTCTACTAATGCCAACATCTCCAACATTGTTGACCCATAATTTTCTTCACTTGTTTTTAATCACTGGCTAAAGAATTGTATAGGTACTTCCCTACCATTTTTCATCTGTCCCAATCAAGCTCCTACCGCAACATTGCTTGCATCACAGTCTAATATAAATTCCTCTTCATAATCAGGTGTATTTCCTTAGGCTCCATTGGCACCTGCCAATACGCTTTACATAAGTTAATACACGTGAAGTATTTGTTTTTTGTTGCTTCATAAATCATGTCATCTATTCACAGTAACGGATAAGCATCCTTTTTAGTCACATCATTCAATTTTCTGAAATCTATACAAAGCCTGTATTTTTCACCCTGTTTTACAAACACTGTTGGTGATGCATAAGGACTTTCACTTGGCCTTATTATTTTATTGTCAATAAGTTCATTTAGAATTGTATTGTATTTTTCTTTCAGATTCTCTGGTACTCTTCTGCAAGGTAATCTAATCAGTTCATCCGTTGTAGTAATTATCTTATGCATTTCTCTGATTGCTTTCCCCACACTGATTTCTCTGAAGTTGAATATTTTATTATGCTTATTCAAAATTTCTACCAGCTTTTCCTTTTCTTCATTATTCAGATGTGGGTATTCTTCTTCCTTGATTTCCGGTATCTGAAACATTTCTTCTTCTTCTTTTGATATTATGTTTATTGTTTTGTTTACCATCTGCTTCTCGGATTTCACTATCTTTCCTTTTATTGTAACCTTGTCTTTGTTAACATTGACTACGTAATTTGTCACGTTTAACAGTGGTATCCAACCCTTGCCTTCTCATATCATGCACAAGCTCGACAGAGTCAATAATTTCTTTGTATTTATGCCAATTTGGTCATATATCATTACTTAGTGTTTATTCTTTCACTTGTTATAATTTCACACATTTTCCAATTATTTGGCAAAATTTTCACATACTCTGTTAACTTAAACACTATTGTATCATCCATATCACGATCTTCATAGGTTGTTACTACCTCTTCTTGTACAGTTATCATTCTATCCTTATAATTTATAATGCACTTGTTGTTTGTGAGAAAATCATTACCCAATATTATTTCATATGGCAATTGGTTTCTCTCTGTATCAATTACNAGAAAGATAAAAAATATGCAAAAAAACTGAAGCAATATTAGTTGGAGTAGAAAGAAAAAATTACCCTGAGGAGGAAGAAAATTTGATGGAATTAATTAAGGACAGATTTTTGAAAAGTATTTGCTTTCAAGGCAACGTTGTCTAACTTCTTTTAGATAAACTTATAGAAAACTTAATTTGCTATTGATTGATATAAATTTTGTTCCTATGTGTGTATTTGACTTTAGCAATATTTGTAGTGTATAAATTCGCATAATGCTATATAGTAGAACTTAATATAACCATTCAATCACTACACTGTGTAAGAAAAATATTTTTTACTTAGTTGAGTACATTTTTTGCGTGTTTCTGGTCAATTTGATATTGCCTAAAATGAACTTGATGTCATTTTTACAATAGAAACAATGCTTAAGGAAATATCATGAAATTAGAACAATGAAAATGCCAATGAGATAATTTAAATTTCTCAAATTAATATCAAGGAAAATAGTTTACCTTTTAAATATTGCCAAAAATATATTGAAAAACAATAAATAGCTATAAATATCTGCAAAAACCTAAGTTGGTCGGTCAGTTGATCATTCGATAGCAGTTATTGTCTGGTGATCAGTTATTGAGATATCAAATAATGGGAGTGAAGAGTATCAGAGGAAGATACAAACTTGGAAATTGTGTTTGTATTCTAGTGATAAAGCCTTGTCTGACAGTATTTGTGCTTGAAATCGTGCTCATGATGAGCATGTCAGTTTGTAGATAGAAATTGTTTATCTAGTTTGGAATAGGTTTTTGAATCATTTTGCTAGTTATTTATAAAGTATTAACAGTTTTTAGCCTACTGGATGAATCAGGCCATGGTAATTGCAATATGAGCATTAATTTTTTGCTAGACATTAACAATTAAATGATATCCATATAAAGTAAACCATCAAAAACTCATGAATTTGGTAACTATTAGCTGATAACTAGCATTTTGCAAGAGGTTTGAGCATCTTAATTAAAAAAGGGTTTTTAGCATTACTAAAATGACTATTATTTACAAAAATTGCACACTTATCAGATGATACATTTGTTATATGAATTTCACAGTTTCCAACTCATCAGAAGGACTCTAGGCAATAGGTCAAAATTTGGTAATAAAATTCTGAGGGAGCAAATTCTCTCTCATTTGCGCATTTGAGCTTCAAATCAAATATTTATTTCTATCGTGTTTTTTCGATGTATGAGACATTAAATTGCTATGTTTGAGAATTTCAGAAATATATTGGTTTGGAGAAAAACAAAAGAAAAATTTGTATTCTGATGAACTTCCACAACATGCTATAAACATGTTGTCATTATCAATGATAGTTTGGCTTTTACTATTACTTTTTGTAGTCAAAGGCACTTTTCTGTAGTGAGTGATATTCCCCAGACAAAAATGAGAAATCCTCACGATATCCTAAAAACATCTCACTGCGACATAATTGCCATCATAGCGATAACAAAAGAACGTCGCAATGTATCCTAAAACAATCCTAAATCAGTCTTAATGTCCGTCCAAAACAATATTTCTAGAATGTCTCATTGAGACAACATGTGTCTCAACAAGACGTTCTCAGACTGTCTCAGCAGATGGGCTTGAGATTGTATCACAATAAGATACTTTGAGGATGTCTCAAAAAGATGCTTAATGATACATTATATACCACTAATTAATTAGCAAAGTATACCGAGTTTCCCAAAAAAACGATACCGAATTTCAACTTGCTGTAGCTCTAAAACGCTTAGACTTACAGATAAATTAAAACGTGTTTATTTCGTTGACATTTTGATGAGTGTAAAACTTTAATATGAAAACACGTTTTTCAAAATTTATTTATTATGAAAAAAGATATTACTCCCATTAATTGTTTTCTTTGGTGTGACCTCCATTCCTCTTGATACATAGCTGCATTGGCGTCCTCTTTCTGGCCATCACTCGCCCAAGGAGAGCCCCATTTCCTTGAAGCAAATTGACCTCTGCTTCAATTCTTTGTTGAAGTTCAATGGTGTTATAAACCTTATTTTTCAATTGTCCCCATAGGGCATTTTTCAATAAACTTTTGAAAGTCGAAAAACGTATTTTTACTAACATTCACTAAAAATACAATTGGGAAAAACAGTTAAATGAAACCTTCTCAAATTTCGTATACGAAAAAAAATGTCAACAAAATAAACGAAAGTTTCAATTTCTTTGTAAGTTTAATAGTTTTAGAGCTACAGCAAGTAAAATTCGGTATCGTTTTTTGGAAATTCGGTACATCACACAGTTAATTGATGAATATATATATATATATATATATACAACCTTCCAACTAGTAAACTTAAATTTAATTTAGGAGCTACTTTGACTATTTCCTATTTTTACTGAGTAAGGTAGGTGACAGATTCCAAATTCCATCTCTATTCATTTGTCCTTACTTGTAGTTACTTAATGGTTAGACTAATATCTAGGCAACAACTATATTTGACGCTCAGAGTAACAACAGTAATTTAGGTTCAAGACAGGAGATGGTTGGTACAAAGTACAGGGTTACACACCCGACCTGAGGCAAAGCACAAAGAGGAATTGAAGAACTAGGATGTAATTATTAATTCCAACGAACACTTTCACATCAAAAGAAACACCAATCGCCGCAACAAAGACTCAGTGCATGAAATGTTGTGTGATAATGCAATTGTGACAATGTGTGGATAACCTACTAATTTAATGCATTGATTGTTCTTGTTATTAATGATGTTGTAATATAAAGGAGACTCACAACCTGAATGCATTAGCTTGTTATTATGCCTTACATGTAATAACACTACAGATAAATATCTATATGCTAATAATCTATCGTACATGTGAACAATCAACAAGGTCAGCATAAACGTAGGAATTAGGTCCGTAGGTCGACTAAGAATTAATACAATGTAATAATGTTGATAAACTTCCAATACAAACGAACTGTAAATTCTCCTATGAGGGGTAATGTAAACTTGATAATAAAATAAAATGAACAATGAATGATAGGAAAGCTATAACAAAGAAAAACCCCTATCCTTATACATAACCTATGAGCACATCAGGTAGACCAACAGCTACCAGCCACGCAGCCGCGGGAATGGCGCTAGCAAATCATTATTGTTAATGTGCAAAATACACAGCCGTGGGAGTGGCGATAACAATTCATTGCTAAGTGCTAAGCTGTTACGAATTATCTCCCGTTAAATGAAGTCGTGGACCACTGCCTCGAATACCCTAGTGCTCGAACGTTTTTAGCTTTCCATTTATTAATAAATAAACCTGACAAAAGAAAACGAAGTAAATCCGATAAATTTCGGCCATCAACAAAATATAATATTGCACAGTTTTTATACTAGAAATTGTTGAAACAATCAAATATTTGGCTAGTACCTGTTACTACTGAGTTGTTGACAATTTATTAAATCTTGATTCTCTTTCGTCTGCCGCCTTGCACACGTCAGCATTAATTAGCTTTTTGCGACTTTGCCTTTTTACCAATTGTCAAATATCCATTTTTACTGCCAATTAATTAATAGAAAAATTACTGCTTATAAATTTTACAAATAATTAACTAATCATAATCATGTGTTGTACAATTAATATTTATTTCCAAATTCAGTCTTAGTTCTTTCCTTTGTTTCTCTCAATTTGACCACACATGATTTGAATTATGTTACAATATATATATATATACATGTATTATAAAATCTATTAAAAATTTATTAAATATGCAATAAAGAAATAAATATACTAACCTGTAGTTATCTCATTACTGAAGTAATCAATTTTAATTTACATGGTTTAAATGACACTTAGCACCATAAGCTATGCAGATATTACTTCAGCAAAACAATCTGTGAAAATTTGCTGTGGTGACACCTTGTATTACCCAAAATTTAAACAATATAAATACCAATATTTTGCATATACATGATGAATAATAGTGCAATTTCTATATGGATTTTATCACATCAGGCATTTTCACAAAACTTAGAATGGCAATATATATTTAAGAAAAACTGTGACAGAATAGGGATAGTTGTTCAAACAAAATCTGATATCAATAAGTATGCTCAAAAGTGAAAATATTGCTGAAACAGATCCTATCCCAACAATAACAAACAAGATGGCCAGTAAGTAACATGTATATTTCAACGTTAATTGCATTTATAAGCAAAAAAAATAATAAGTTTTTGGAATTTCACACTGTAATTGATGAAACCCGGCAATTGAGTATTCATATCATATTCGTGTAATTTTTCAATATTTTATAGTTTACGTACTTAAACTTTACCAAGACTTCAAACTACATTTATATAAAAGAATAACAACCTTAAGAATATTTTATATATATGCAAATTTATAATTTTAATGAATACTAGAAGACCTTGCTTTAAAAAAATTAAAACATTGTATCTTAGAAAATTAATATACACATTTCACATTTACAAAAAAAATTATGAATGCAACAAAGGTATGACCATAAGAAAATCACTGTGATGGGAAACGACATGCTTTAACAGAACCCCTGAAAAGGGAATTAAATCAAGAATGAAACTACGTTGAGAAATTTTTGAAATTACCTAAGTCCAGAGAATTTGTTGGAAAACTAAATGCAGGCGACCTATTTTCAAATTTGTATGCCAAAATAAATATATTTGTTTCGTGTTTTAAAATGTTGCTTGCTTGGTAAATAGAACCATCTTTAGGTGAAAAAAATGAGTCTTCAAATTTATCAGAAAGACTGAAATATTTAAAAAAGCACCGATTAAATTGTTGATATGACTTATCATTACAAGGTAATGGCCCAGATTTTCGACTTTTTCACTCCTATAATGGTGTTCCAATTATTTAAATTACTGACAAAAACTTAACATTGGAAATACGTTTCTTTAATTGTTCCAATGGTCTATAAGGAGAACAAACAGACTGTTTAATGGCTTTCAGTGTATTTTCATATTTAAACGCACTAAAATTCTGTAGTAATCCATATTTTTTAACGTCCGTTGCAATATGCGTTAGTGCATAAACATTGTAGACAAGAAATTCTTTGCTAAAAAGAGTTTTGGATGACATGTTGAATTGTTCAATGCATTTCTGTCCGAATTCAACATTGTAGCAAATATTTGAACTAAAAACAAAGACAGTAGAAAATAATAAAAGAAAATTTTTAAGCAAAGGTTTAGGAAGAAATTCTACCATATAACCCACACCATATATAAAAAAACTGCGCCATTCTGTTGCTTTAAATAGTTCTTTCATTTTTAGTGATCGCGGCTGTCGTACAAATTCCATAGGTAATCTAAGAGTGGCATACGCATTTGATAATTGAAGAAATTGATGAGATGACAGTTTATTAGGGGGAGAAGCTAAAGACCGAAAATTGATAAGTCTTCTGACAACACCTTCAAAAATAAGATGGATTGGTTCTAGTGGAAATTGACTGACTAAACCAATATTTAATCTTGATATTTGAGTAATGCCAAGAAAATGATCCCCGTCATTCATGCACAGATAGTCCGAATCAATTCTCCGACGGCACTCAAGATTTTCATATACAATTCGATGTTTGAAATACTCTCCGTGAACTTCACATCTGTCACAGGCACCATAGCCACCATGTTGCTTAATATTTCGGATAAACGAACATGCTGGAGCATCACAAAGAAACATCCCAGGTTTCACATTATAATTTATTCCACAATAATTAAAACCCTCATTTTGTAATTCAGAAACTTCTTTAATAAATGGGACAAAAAACGAATCTTAGCATTGCGGTTTCGATTCTCCAAGATTGAGAGAGCAAATGAATATTTTTCTAGCATCAATATTTGTGCAGCACAAAATAGACCAAAACGATTTATTAGATGATTTATGTAGTGGCAAACCATCTATATTAAAATCCAGAATTATCGGATAAGGATTATTAAATTGACGGGATGTAGCAAGAATCGCCTAAATACCATACTTAATTCCAAAATATAAGTATTTGCCTGATGGGATTTCACAGAGTGTTGATTGAACTTCAGGTATAGAAGAAAAAAGTGTGTTAGACGTTTGAGGCAGTTCACTGTGATTGTAATTCCGTAACAGTTTTAGAAGTTCGGTTACAGCAACATGTGTAATATTATGAGTGACAGGCCATTGTCGCAAATCATTACATAAATTCATATCATTACAAATGTCTATCACTTTCAAATGAATTCACATTTAATGATGGTTGATGCACTTCATGATTTACATTGATACCTTGCACAGTCGAAATTTGGTGTTCACCAAGCTCTAAATCTAGTGAAGAACTTTGAGCTTCTATAGATGAAGATTCGGAATCGCTATTGTATAAATGTTCTAGAATGGCATTAACTCGGCGACGTTTCGTACGTACAGATATATCGCGTCCAAACATTTCACTGAAACATTACTTAATTTGAAAATTAATATAAATAATGGCATTATTACATCACAAATGAATAAAGAGTAATTTGAAAATTAAACTACAAATGACTAACACAACTAACAATGTGCACACAACTGGTTAAACTCAATTCAATGGAAATCTCAGAATAGAATAAAATAACAGTAATTAAATATGTTGGTTACATTTTGGAAATGAAGAAGCTACTAGGTTATTATAAAATAATACTCACTAAAAGCTTTGCACATCGCTTGCTTACTCTCATTTCCAAACTACCAATAATGCAAGCAAAAAACAAAAATCATGAATGCACTATGTTGAAAAAATGTTGAATAGTGCACAATTAGATGCTAATGAGTACACAGAAGAAATAAATAGTAATTCCGTCAAAAAATTAATAATTAAAATATTGAAAAACAAATAGTGTCTAAATATATACAAAGAAAGTATAAAATATGGAACTATATCATCGTGCATCTAAACATATCCAATTCAGTTTTTCAAAATAGTATTTATAGTTAGTCACGGTTTTCGAATTACTATTTTTAACGTAAGATTTAAATTTAGGTTTATAATATAAAATACGATACATATATTAAAGAGCTATATTAATATTCATACGTTTTTAAGCTTTCTCTAAATGCATTCAATCTCAATTCAACACAACAATAATCGATACTACGCGTAATTATTGAACGGCAAAACATCGCAATGCCATACTATTGCATAACAAACTAAATTTTTCAATTAACAATTTCAAACAAAATATAAACTATATAATATATATTATACAGTAATCATTAATTTTCGTTACTCTAACTCAACGACCGACAATTTAAATGTTATGGGTTAGCCAATGAAATATTTGCAGTTGCCTAGTTACACTTTGTTTATATTGAGCATAAGCGGTATACATATGCAAAATTTCGTTAAGGATCAAAGAATGATTTATTTGAAGCTAAAAACTATCCAATAAATTTTATAGCAGTTAAAAATAATTGAAACGTAGCATCCAATATTTTACGAAATATATCACACAATATTATAATTTTTAACATTATATATAAAATTATAATTAAAAAATTGTGATTTTGGGAAGAAAATACATTAGAAGTTTAAATATTTTCTACAAAAATATATTTGAAATACAGATACCTATATATTTTCACAAAATGTATTTATTGTCAATACTAACATCTGTATGTTTAGAAGACAAATTGTTTTCAAGAGCTCTATTTGTTTGTTCCTCTTGTGTATATATATATATATATATACGTATTTACAAAATAGATATACACTATATAAAACTGTACAAAATTACAAACAAGCTTCAGGGAGATGTAGTTGCGTATCTTGAACCGCGGCAGGGCTCAAAGTGTTGGTGGCTGGTCTGGATTCTTTGCGTGTAAAGTCCACAATGGCAGAATTTTTAAATCGACAATTATATGGGCTGATGTAGGCAGTGATACAACAAATTTACTAAGTATATGAGCCCTCCAGGAGCCAATCAAGGTATTGTATTGTGATTTATAACGCCAGACTTTTACAAACAAAATATATACCAATACATAATAAAGACGCAATAGTGCGTTCTGGTTTTGCAAGGGATTAATAAGTGTTTTTTATGCCTTTTGCATTATTTGCTGAGTTAATTTGCTCAGCACTTAAAACCTTCTTGAGATAATCATCAATTTTACATCGACATTTTGAAATGAATGCTTTTAGAGCATGAATCTCTTCATTTATATTTGAACGCTGTTTTGTATGACTTAATTTAGAGGCCAAATGTGTTTATCAATATTCATTAATTTTTATTCTTTGTTTAGGTTGGAAAACAAGTTGTTTCTTCAAATTTCCTAAAGTGGCCTTCAAACAACATTCCCAAACTTTATCAAGATCGGTACTTCTACTCATGGAGGCATCCAGTCTTAACCCTGGACATGAATCACATGTTTAGAACTTTGGACAAAATGGCCTTTAATCTTTCTTGCTCATGCTTTTCAGTAGACGATGATTCTGAAACATTTGGCACTTTGTTAAGAAGGATTTGTTGGACATCTTTTACACGGTATTTAGTCTCATAGTTTTATGTAGTGTTGCAACCATTTCTTAAAAAACCTTACATTACCAATTTGTGCCATTAAAGCGAAGTGATGATCCTTGATTTCGAAATATTTAAGATGATCATCATCATCATCATCATCATCATCATCATCATCATCATCATCATCATCATCATCATCATATATATATATATATATATATATAATTATTCTCAACAACATCCGTCAACTTAAACTATAATAACTAGTTTATGATATTCGATAAGTAGTGTGTAGACCTAAGAAAGAAATTAGATAATTTATATTTAGCATATAATTAGTTATTAACAATATTATATTTAATGTAGGTTTTGATTAAAGATATAATTTAGCAAATTTGCGTCTACACTGTGCTCTGATCTGTTTGCGTGTGGAGTAGATGAAGTCTCTGCCTTTTGGATGCTCGATGCATCCTTTCCGAAGAAACTTTAGCTAAGGCTTTAGATCTAGTTTCGAATGAAAATGTAAGTACTTCAAAATTGACATAGTTTAATACTAGAGGCAGAGCCGGATAAAATTCCTCAAAAAATTTATATAAACTTACAGAAAATATGTAAGAAATTGATGTATAATTTCCCAAAAATTAAGCAAAATTGGGTTTTCTATTCTTGCTTAGGATTTTGATGTTTATAACAGTATACGTGTTGTTTTCCTTTATTAATCTTAAAAAATCATCACTTAAATTTTCTAATTTAGACGATTATTTTGGAAGACTGTGAATCGATCAAAATAGAGTCGCAAGAAAACGAAATTGATATCAGGGTAAATGGATCAGCTCTGAGATCTAAGTTTGTATTTTCAGTATTCAATATTAATGAGCTACCGAACTTCCTTCAATTCCCATTTTCAGAATGGCATAAACTGTATCTCAACCAGTTTTCTTCATCTATGCATGCATTATCAGAAAATACTCTTAATATAGAAAATGACGTTTTCAACAGTATCAAGAGAGTTTTTGACCCATCTCAACATTCAATTTCATATATCTACAAGAATTCACATATTTCTAAAGGTTTTAAGTTGCCTACGAAAATGGAAAACCTTGATGATTGCATACTAACTTGTTCTAACACTTTTTTTGTTCCTGGAGCATTCACAAACGGCTTTCTGGAATTTGGCTACGACAACTCACTCCCTCGTATCGTATCTTTGGATTCATGTTTTTCCAGTAGGTATCCAGCACATCTCGAAGGAACGCTTTCCATGGCGAATGAGTGTATTCACTTATTTAAAAATTGTTCCTTACTGTCGCAGAGTTCCATGAAATGTTTTCAAAGCAAGAGAAGCGTTGCTGTTTCTTCGTTTGCCCAAAATGCCTTGAATTTGAACAGGGTCTTTCGTTTTATGCCTTCTATTACTCATTGCCTTTGGATGTTGTTTATCTACTTGGGTTTGTGCTCTTGGTTCAATTTACGGAAAGAAATTAAGGAGGTGGCTACATTGCTCTACGTATATTATAGATTTGATTCTTGGCGGGAAAACCGAAATCAGCCTACTGCAGTGCATTCCATCTTTACTAATCTACCGGTATCCAAAAGATTTAACAGATTTTTGAAATTTTTAAATCTTTTTCCGACACTTAAAAATGGCAGAAGCATTACATCAGGAGAAAAAACCAGTTCTTCATTTGATAGCTTAGATTCTTTGTAATAGTAATTAATTTATGCATTGTACTAATTTTGCATTCATAAAAAAGTTAGCAGCGTTAGCAATTGTATAAGTTTAAGATGGTAATCGTTTTTCATAAAATAGGTTTACGTCTGTTTACAGTAAGTATGTAAACACATATTTGAAATCTGAGATTGTGTATGGATTAAAAAATGATAGAAGAAAATAGTTTATAATAGTTTTGCCTCACAATGATTTTTAGAAAAATCAAATATTCTTAATTGAGTTACTAAATTGTTGTTATGAGTTTTTATTTTTATGTTTTGTGTCTGCTATTTATTCTACAAAAATGGTAAATTATAAAATAGGAGAAATAATTATTCAAAAGTTATTAAATAAATAGTAAAGTATGATATCATTGAAAGTATTTTTAAAGTATATGCGATATTCAATGTATAAAGTGTAGTCAAATGGAAAGATATATAGTTTTTAACGTTGCAACACCGCACGTCACATCACATGAAAGCCACCACATGGTGCATGAGGTGGAAAATGGTTTATGTGGAATTCTGTGATGTGAATATAGTCATTTTCAGTGTTGAGTCTAGGTTTAAAATTCCGAGGATACTGATTTCATCTATGAGGTTGAAGCCCAGAGCTGAAACAAGGTATGGTGGGTTTTAAGTAATGCACAGCACGGCTTTTCTAAAATATTTTTTTATCACACCGCGTTTTCATATATGCTCTCAAGTACAGTTCGTTACAAGTTTGAAACTTCTTAACCTTTGCACATTTCTTCTTAATAAAATGATCAAAGCAAGTATATTTTGTCTTATAAATAACTAAACATAATATATGAACTACAGCATTGTAGATCAAGACATTTCCATGTTGTTCACATGACTTAATCGCCGACCTTGTCATTGCTGTGACCATTCCCGCAGTTGAAACCTGAGATGGAAATGTGCAGAAAATTTTGTTCCAAGGCCGGCTTGGATCGTGCCCGACATATTTTTAGGATTTTGGGAAAACATTTCTTTAGTTTTGCGATTTTCTAGAGCAAAGTTGGGTATGTTAAGCAACTAATGATTAGTTGATCAACTAGTTCTTGCAGTAAAAACGATTTTCAAGAGAAATTCAATTTTGTTCGCAAACATGTGTGTTAGTCAATGGGGCACTTGGTTGATTGCCTCAATATGAACTTTAGTAATCTGACGCAGGTTATTGACGTTTTTGAAAGCCACTATTTACAGGCTGCAAAACGACTTTTTGCGAATTTTGAAATCAAACTCAAAATTGCTTGCATTGTTTCGCGTATGGAATTCCTTTCCTCTTTTAAACTTTTAAACAACTTCCGTCAACTATTTCTTTCACCTAATGAAGCACTGACAACTATTTTTTCGTAACTAGATCATTTGAAGCCCAAAATTCATGTTGAACTGGATAAATTTTAGAGAAAACGTGATTTTAAATTAGCCACAAAATTGATTCAGGACTTATTTCTAAATGTATTACCAAATTTATTCTAGTTTCTTTTTGTTCTACAGGATTTGTTGTATATTAGCCTAATGCTGTTGTTCCGAGGGCTAATTATTTTTGCCAAAAAGGGAATTGCCCCCTCCGAAATACTTGTTACTTTTTACCCGATTTATTTAACATTGAGAGAAGAAATGTCAACATTCTATACGTTCACTATAATCTTAACTGGTTATTTCTGAGAAAGGGCTCCAACCTGCCTCTCCTTAGATATAGTATTAAAAGATCAACAACCTCTGTATCCTATGTGGCTTTGGAAGCGCTATTTTGTAGAAGACCGCATGAGGCAGGGGCTGTAGCCCAAGGCCCACTGAATATAATTAAGCCCGCATGAATCCAGTGGGGACGCCAGGAGAATTGAAATGACACCCTCTCTCGACATTATGTGTTGTGTAAGAGTAAACTGCTAAAAGCAAAACGGAGTGTTTTGTTGATTTAGCGTAATGAAACGTGAGCGTTTATGCTTTGTAACTGCATTATTTTAGAACAAATGGATGCCACGGATGTAATTAGCAATTTCGCAAGATTAAGCTCGCTAAAAATTAGTAATTTTAATTTCATTATTTTTTGAACTATTGATAATTGATATTAATTATTAAGAGCTTTTCACGATTCAACCTGGGCATTTTTCATATCACCCAAAAGAGCTAAAGTGTTGCAAACTACTAAATAAAGTATACAATTAGTATTTCTAAACTAAAATACTTCGAAATATATTATCCTCCAAAGGGAATTTTTGTCTTAGCTTCAACGGAAATAAAAACTACAAAAGAAATGTCATCAAGCTGTAAATGTAAGAAATTGTCTTATAAATGCGTCAGATGTGCATGTATATGTAGAAAACGACGTAAAGTGAAGAAAACAAAGCAAACTATTAGTGTACAGCAACCCAAAACGTCAAAAGCAGATCATCCACAACCCGTTACCAATTTCCTTTTTTTCTACTTTATGTCGTGCATTAGGTATTGATAGTAGAAGTTTAAGGTCAATTCCCGGTACCGAAAATCATAATGTAAAAATGGAAGATTTGGATAAAGATGGAAGTGCTCGTTTAATAAAGTTAACAAAATCTGTATTGGAAAAGGTGTGTGGCATTATTTGCCAGTAGACCGAAAAGGTAAATAACTTTGACACAGTTTTAATCCAAATTTGTAGTTTGCAATATAAACATTACAAAAGTAAGATTAGGGTTAAAACATTGTTCAGTTGTGTAAATATAACAATGATCTTCGAATTGAACTTTACTATTTGTGCTTCATAATCACTTTGTTGGTAAGGCATGAAATGTTCCATTTTAGTTCGGAACGTTGCAGAAATCTTAGCAAAGCAGAGTAAATGAATGCTATATTATGCTACATAATATATTTGAAAAATATGCTTTCAAATTATGCCTATTTTAAATGCAGCACATTGCTAGAGATCAATGTCGTAAAATTAGCAATTTCGTGATACATTAATGCATAATATATCGCTTCATACCCTAATTGCTTTATTTCTTCATTACATTGTACAAAAATTAAGAACATTGCAAATTGCTAACCCTAACCCTAAGGAAAAAAGTAAAAATATATTATTGCATAATGTCTCAAGCAGTTTTATTGTTATAAAGGATTTCAACAAAGTTGAAGGATTACTCTCAACTACAAATTTATAAATAAATTTTGTTTTGACAGCAATCGTAATCGCAGAACATCTTCTAGGTGCAGAGTGGAGTCTCAGAGAAGTTTTGATGGAACATTACCTAGAAAAAGATTAGAGTTTTAGCTTGAGAGCGGGATAGGTCAAGAAATTAATTCGTTCCACAATTATGTTGACGAGTCTAGGGCAATGATAAGAAAAGAATAACGACAGTTTGCCAGTTGAATACGGAGAAGAATAAATTTCGTGGTTCCTAGAATAGATTACTTTGAAACAGTTTGAGTAAATCATCAGTAAAATATCCCTGCATGATTTCGCAAGAGTTAAAATGAACAGTTTTTTTTCATTTACATAAACAAAGTTTTGAATTTTTCTTATAATTTCCTCACATGAAAAAATAAATATGTCTATATTGTGTATGATTTTTAGAGGAATAGAATTGTAGATAAATAATGCAATAGAGGATACTCTATGTAGAACGTACTATTGATTTCCGACCCATTATAATCTAGGAATTGCTAAACTCGATTTCCATACTACATAATATATCTATTATATATGCGTTGCTATAAAAAATTCAAAAAACTTTGCATTGAAAAAGAAACCGTGCAAAAATTTTTTAGGCATTTAGTGCGAATAATGACTTCTCCAATCAAATAATCAATATTTTACATCAATTTGGAGCTTTGAGTTTTTTTATCCGGGATAAATGCAACTGATCTGGCTTCATAAGAATCAGTACTTTTAAGTATTCTTAATGACAACAATAATTAACAATTTACAGTGAATAAGCAAGCATCCGAAGATTTGCAAATTTGCCTAATCAATGTCACAATACATTGTTTTCTTAAAAAAACTTTTCTGCATCGCATTATGTTTGATGTATAGTTGAAGTACAATAAATTTTCAATACTTTGTAAAGACAAAACTTCTTGGAAAAATCGGGTATTGTTTTCTTATTAACAAGAAAATTTAGGTTTAGTTAGCTGATCATAATTTTCTAAACAATGGACGTTCCTAATTCATTGCAATTTTTGACAGGACTTACCAAAATTTGAAATCTATGAAATTAAAATAATTTTGAAACTGTTAAATCAAATGTTAGAAAATTATTAATTGAAATTCAGAAATACAAAGCTATTTTAGATCGTTTTTCTATGAAATTACATTACGTGATATTGAAACACCAAAATTGCACTACACATTTGTAATTCTACGAAATCAATTTCGAACATCAAGTAATATATATGCATTGTACAATACAATATATACTGTGGCTGTAACAACTACCTACACACAACATATATTTTTAAGAAATATAAGTACAAAGGAGTCATGTAGCTCAATCAGCAGGCAGGCTGTGGATATGGGCATGCCCAAATGTGGGCTTGGACATTAGCCGGGCATGAGCAGGATTTACAATTCTGTACTGTGGGTTTTTTCTGGTTAAGCATTATTTTTTATTGATAATTATGTGAATTAGATTTCATTGACTTTGCCAAAATGTTTTAAAATTCCCACATTTCCGAAAATTCTTACCATTTATCTAATTGTAATTTAATTACGATTGAATTTTGTTTCAAATAGTTTAATTTTGCTCAAGCAGAATATGAACATAATTAATATGAAAGTGGAGTTCATAAACTGTTTGAGTTTACTTAATGATGATATAATTGATATACCTTTTTGTGATTCTCGAACTAAACATTTTATCAAAATTTTATGCATCAAACAATAGAGAATTAAATTTTAGGCCACCAATAATAGAATTAATAGAGCTTTCAGATGATATTCAATGCTAATCAGAATGAAGAATAATTAATATTGTTTTTTACCCTTCAAAATATAAGTTATTACAGTTGTATTGTAAACTTGTGAAGGAAATGACATGTAATTAAGTTTGTTAAAATTTAATGCATGCAATTAAATTCAGTGCATTATATTACGCATCGTGTCTAAATTAATCCTAATCAGCGGGATCACCACATCTCAAATGAAATCTGTAAAGTGGTGCCGCATGTCAATAATGTAAAGCTGAAGTAACTAATTGATGGTTGTGGGAATACTGTGGACTGAGTTTTTGAAAATGTCTGTGGGTGTAGACATTGGTCCACGTGGGCTTGACTAAAAACCTTGTGGGTGTGGGCTGGGAGTGGGCCTGAAAAATCTCGGCCCATGGCTAGCCTGTCAATCAAACTTGTCAACCAATGGCAATTTTTAAGATCGGCTCATTTTACTTTTGAGTATTTTCTGCTCGGCTTGTCTCGTAGAACCGTATCAATGAGGCTCGTTCTTGCGCGATGATTTTTTTAAAAAATATTGCACTCTAAATTTTTTACATAGCTCTTGTTTCTTGTTTTTATTTAATAAACATTTTAAAATAAGATTATACATAAGGTATATCGAATGGAAAAATATGGAAAACCTGCATTGTCAAATTATTAAGCAGAACTATACATTTGCTTGGCTTAATATATCCAGCGCAGTGCTCAAGCTCGGCTCGTCGACAAGTCTGAGCTTGTCAAACGACTTGGATTTGTTTCCATTTATTGGGAAAAATTCTCTCACTTTACAATCATTGATGTTGTTTGCTTCCTAATATACAAGAACTTATTCAGTCTTAAATGACTATTTAATCGATTTTAAATCTGACAAGGATTACTTAGAATCTAATTTCGCCAAACACTACCATCGCATAAAATCTGTTAATGCCTGCAATCTGAAATTCAATGTAAAAAGACCCACTCGACTTATTATAATCCCTTAATAATTGTATTGTAGTGCCGTAAGTAGGGATCGCAATACCGGTGGTCACTTGTAATATCTTTTTTCAATACCGAAATTATCTCAATACCGGGATCCCGATTTTAATACCGGCATTATAATGTTAACCGGGCAAAAACAAACATACAACGAATTGTTAACTTTATTCGTCAGAAAGATAACAAAAATAAAAATCAAGGTAAAGAGAAAAGCAAAAATCAAGACAAAACAATCAAAATAAAATGTTTGTGACCGTAAGGACTAGTCAACTGATTAGTCGCAAAGCAATTCTAGTAGACCATCATTTTTTGTTGTGACTATGGTACAGTCAAAATTGGAAACTTGTTTGCAAGTCGTAACTGTCCACTATAAAGGTTAAGAAGCACTATTGGTTAACCCTTTCTTGCATTCCGGTTACATATTTTGCCAGTGTTTAGGCCTATGAATCTCCCAAACACTTTCATCTGTACTGGTTATATCATTCTGGACACAAACGTTACCATTTCTCGTATAGTGTATGACCATCGGAAGGCACTGGGATAGTTTGTGTCAAATAATCATAAAATACATGTATATTTTCAATTTTATGGCTCTGGCTTAAAATAAAAAGTTCTATGCAAGAAAGAGTTAATTATTGTAGCTCTTACATTGGCAGATACTATATGCTTTTCGAAGTCACAGATAATTTTTTATTGTATTCTCCGACGACGGAAAAAAACTTCGCAGATAAATGGATGATGATAGTGTTTTCAACGGGATGCTATCCTTTGCAGCCAGTCGACTAATTAGATTCTTCAAGAAAACTATCAAAATTTAAGAGGCAAAAATAATTTTTTTGAAAAAACAATGGAAAAAAGTAAAAATTTTGAAAAGTAAGATTAACTATAGGAAGATATTTTTTTGCATATTTTCTCAGAAGGACTTACAGAAAACAAATAATTCGTTTCAATTTTGCATCTACATTTTTATAATGACAAAAAATTCAAATATTACGACCTTAGTAAATAATTGTTACATCATTGAGATTTTGGAAACCGCGCATTGTAATGCTTCAAAATCAAAACAAGGAGATTGTGGCGCACACGTGCTCAGGCTTTGGAAAACAAGAATTTTATGCAAGGAGAACTTTGAAAAGTTTTGCCAAAATTTTTTTGAGGAAAAATATTTTAAACATGGCTAATTTCAAATACAATTAATGTTTTTGTTAAGAAAATTAAGATGCTGTATGGTAACATGAAGAAAGACAAATTTTAGCTTTAAAATCGAATAACCCTGTTTCATCCGTTGATACTTTAACTACAACCTTGTAGATAATTCGTTAATGCCAAATTTTTGTCGAAAAGATAAACTTATCTACAATGAAAATGAAATGTTTTCTTTCGATTAACCCTTTCTTTTGCGGAATGTTTGACATCATCATATGTGTAGGTATTCTATGTTATTACAAACGATCGTTATATATCCTTATGTAAAATCGTTTTATTAGTCACTTAATCTGAAAGTCGAAATTTTATCCGATAATGAAATCTTCTTCGTGAAGAAACACCTAGTTTTGGAAAAAACGGAGAAAAGCTAATTATGAAATTATATTTTTCTGAAAATTATCGAACATTGGAAGAATAAGATTAAGAACAATCGAAAAGGAATTTGAATTTTTAGTGTGCATATGACCTTTTTGCAAACAGCGGCAAAAATCCTATTTGTATATGCATTTTCTAATCAGAATAAAAAAATAGGTTACTTGTTCTAAATTGGGCAACCAAATAGATATATGTTCTACTTTGAATTCTTAAGCAGCATTGTCTGAAACTTACAATAAACAGTATAGATTTGTAATGTTACTGACTGGTTGCATATCTTATTGTGCTACAATAATCTACATTTTGTATTAAAGTAACATTTAGTTGTGGTTATCTTATGCTCAAGGCTAACTCTTTAGAGCTTGAAATTTAGTTTGTACATTCAGCATGTTGCAGTTCTAAGGTTCAGGATTAATTCACTTGAATCAGAAAGTTGCTTGTAATTTTCCCAAACATGGATGAAGAGTTGTAGTTTTGGCCTTCTGGAAAAAACATTTGTCAAAAATAGCTATTTTGACCTGAAAGCTTAAAAGATATTTGTTGGTTATTTAGTATTATGCAAAAATCGTGCTTACAAAACTTATTTAAGATGTAAAACTGTCGATAATTACCGGCTATAAAAATTGCAAGGATGAACTCTAATATTTGAACTGAGAGCAGCACACAATTGGTATATGAAATCCGTATTTAGTAGAATAAATGACCTTAAACATAAGTGGTACCTTATCAACAATGTATTAAACAGGAACAAGAATCATACGTAACAACTGCCTTTTATCGAAACTATTAACTAAATCCAAGGATATTGCTAATGTATTCAATGTTCAATTCATTAACCTGGCCAATTATCTGGGAACTTCGGTGCCATTTACACTTGAAAAATCTAGCTACAAGCTGCACCAAAATTCTTTTCCATTCCGATTTGTGACTCGATACGAAGTCCCTCAAGCAATTAATAAGCTAAAAATCAATAAACTAAGCTGATCTTCTGAAATACCGGCTTGCAAGTCAAAAACGTAGATGGAGTAAATGCTATATAAGTTAAAAGCAATTTGTTGAAAAATAAAATTTACATTTTGAAGTTTTAC
>CABFPE010000033.1:28867-47075 GCA_900660155.1 Hofstenia miamia | reverse complement strand
ATATATATATATATATGTACTGGTTATAATCTTAAGACTTTGGACATTTTTTAATAACGTTTTTTTGCAACATATTTTGACAAAAATTGCTGTCATTTTGAAGCATTTAGAGAAATATTCCTAAACTTTTTCTTTTAGTAATTCAGATCTTCAAAAATATATTTAGATTTTTTGATGTTTTGTTTATTTAATAATGTTTTCTTAGTTGATTTTATTCATATTGCTTCTGCGATTTTAGTTTCACGATGTCTTATTAGTATTTTAAAATTTTTCAGCTTGAGTTCACATCCCTGCATATATATTTGGGGATTGTAGATGCCCTCGTATATGTTCTTTTGTCCGAGTTACTAAATGCCTTCTGGTCTCGCCAATGTATGAACTTGAACATTCATCGAGTCGTATGAATAAGCGATACCAGAAGACAATGAAATGGGTATATGATCTTTATTAGGGAACATTTCCATGATCTTTTTTGCGTAAAATATTGGAAAAATTTTTGAAGTTGGTATTCTCTCTTGTATGATATTATAGTTTTCTTTAGTTGTTCTTCTCGTTATTTTATAAATGTTAACTTCCAGCATACTTTTGTTTTGTCTTGGTTATGTGTAGAATTTGAATCTTGTGTATTGCATGAAAATTTCTAATCAATAATCTTACGAATTAGTTTTTGTGGATATCCATTATTTTTGAGATCTTTTGTGATTTTATCCAAACTTTCTTCTAAGCTTTTGTAATTTGAGCAAGATTCAAATATTCGATTGACTAGGCACGAAATTGTGTTAATTTTATGATGCTCATCGCAATTCGAACAGAATGGTATGTGTAAGCCTGTGCAAGTCAGTTTTTGATACCACTTGGTCGAAATGTCATTCATGGGTTTAGTTACAGTAAAATCAAGAAACTTTAGCATATTGTTCTTTCCATGTTCAATTGTGAATTAAATTTCAGTCATAAACTCATTCAAATATTTCAGGAAATTTATAGCTGCTGCTTTTGAGCAACATATCTACAGTATATTAGATTCTTTAAAATTTTCAAATTTTCTCTTAATGAAATCCAGTGCAAAGTTGACTAAAGTTGGGCTAAGTGGTGACCCTAATTGCATTTCATCTACTTGTTTATATACATCTCCATTAAATGAAAAATGTATAGATTTACAAGCTAGTTGTAGTAGCTTCTTTAGTGTATGATTTGAAATATTTATTTGATCTTCTGGAATGATGTTCATAATATGATATATTATTTTGTCAATTGGAATTTTCGTGATGACATAGCTTACTAAATAATTAAGTTTAATTAAATAATTAAACTCTTTTATAAAATCAGTTGTATTTTTTATTATATACTTGTTTGGTAGGAAAAGCTTCAATAATTTATCTAAGAACTTATGCAGATGATATGATTGGTTGTTTGTTATGTTAACAATAGGTCTATATAGTGGTTTTTCTAAATTTTTATGGATTTTGTCTATATCATACATTCTTGCAGGTGTGCTTTTGTGCTACAAAACCCTCCAAGCAGATGTAGAAAAATTAAATAATTATTTTACAAATAATCAACTAAAATTAAATATTGAAAAAAAACAATTTATAATTTTCTCACTGGGGTCACAAAGAAATCTTATAAATGATACAGAGCTATTGATAAATAATGAGCCAATAAAACAAAATGAATCAGTCAGCTATTTAGTAGTGGAGATAGATAATGAATTAAAATTTTAAAAATGTCTATTAAATAATATTCAAAAATGATTGCAGGCATAAGATATCTTTATCAATTACTCAATGCAATACCAAGCAATTATCATAAGCAACTGATACATACATTGTGCTTGTCTAATTTTTAATATTGTTCGTTTCTCTTAACTGACCTATGTTCTAAGTATCGTATACTTCTATCAAAGCTTGGCACAAAATCTTGACGAAGCATCAGTACGTGGTAATAAATATAAAATATTATCTCTGTTCTACCAAATTCATCTGCATATTCTATCCATTTTAGTAAAATTCAAATCCTGTTAAACATCTTTACTTTTCCTAAATTAAATGAAACTTCTGGGGTTTTGATAAAAATTCAAACAATTTTCATCACGTATCAATAAAATTGTGGAATAATTTAGACTATGAAATAAGAATAGAATAAAATTACAAAAAGTTGAAAAAAAACTAAAAAAATCACTTCTGATAAAACAATATATACTAGGAGACTGCAACACACTTCATGCATTCGAAACATACATCCAATATTGAACACCTGCACAAATATTCACACTAACATTTATTATTATATATTGTGTTTATTAGTTTTGTAGCTTTAGATTTGTTTACATTTTATTTTTTCTGTAACTTTTTGGCAATAAATAACTTTTTGATTCTCGTTATTATTATTATTTTTATTACTTTCTATAAGACTATTTGATTTAAATATATATTAAATAGAATTTTTAATGCTTATTTTAATTAAAACTAAAAGTAAGATTTGCATAATCATACACAACAAAAGTTACTAAAATGACTCAAATTTTAATCTTTCAAATGCACATAATATTCTTGTCTTTCAAAACAAGAAATCAATTATTTTGCGTTTTCAAAAATAAAAGTAAAAATGACACAAAATGTTAAAAGGGATAAAATGAGAATAGAAGCAGTGAAAGTATTGCCTACCTGACAGCATTCAAAAACCTTAGTTTCACGATTCTGACAACATCTTCCATTAAAACAGAGCAACCTGCCACACAATAAGCAAACCATTGGATTCTGAGGAGGTTTGCCACACACGTTGCAATTCACTGAATGGTACATGTGAAAAAGTTTACTAAATTCATCTGGAAGTGTAAGTAGTTTGGGAACACCAAAATGTTCATTTTGGTACAACAAATACTAAAATAGAATAATAGAAAAATTAAGTCCTCATTCTGAATATTTATATATCATATACCGCTATGCATTGTATATTTCTATTTAAAATTATATATATATATATATATATATATATATTGTGGTCTTCTTTGATTACCCATTGGGATTAAATTTGGCCCAACTCTGCCAAACCCTGAAACATTGTAAAAATAAAATATTTATGAGTAAATCTTCAATAAATATACAATTTTAAAAACATGAGCATCTCAACAGTTTTTAATGATAGTCTAATAACAACTTGCTGGGGTGCAATCGAGGTTATATTGTATGTTTTATTTCAAAAAAACATTAGGGGAGACTGGGGACAATTGTAACAAAAATTCAATTAGCTAATATATTTCATTTGAGTTTCTATAGTTGAAAGGTTTTCTCTTACTAAAGTAGAAGTATGTAGATAAGCTACATTATATAGTGATGCATGGTAGGTTTACCAAAGCAATATAAAATATCATCACATTTTTGCAAGATTAATTTGTTACATTTGACCCCACTATCTAGAGACAAATGTAACAGCATAAGAGGTCAATACTAACTACAATGAAAACATATCATATCATTGATTAAGTTTTTCAGTAAAAAAACCAGCAAAATGCTTGATAAAAAGTGATACCAGGCATTATAATATTATAATTAGTCAAAATCATGATAACTAATTTAGCAAATGGTGTGCACATAAAAAAGCAAATTAGGTGCATATGTATAATATAATTGTTAATTATCATCAATTACAAAATGTGTAATTAAAATAGATGTACATGTAGTTTGTTAATAAACAATTGTTATTGATAAGATAAAACAGGGGATATAATAGGTTACATTGTATCATTAATATAAGTTTAAAGAAAATAACAACCATAACAGTTTACTGACGCCCAGAGTAAAGTCATATTTGCAACCTTCTCTACTTGCATGTTTCACATTTGTATATAATTTCACCACATGTACAATCTTCCTGACACCACAGAGCACAGACCACACATTGAACACAACTCTCCCTATAATGTTCTCCACATTATCATCAGAATCATAAACCTCTTCTGCTTTTCTTGTTGGAACAGATTTCTAACTTGTTGATTGCTTGTCCATCATCCTTTTCTTTGTTTTGGAATGCTTTTTCTTTTCAACTTCCTCTTTCTCATTTTGAATTGCCATTTTGAACATCTGTTACATCTGTCCGCAAATGCATTATTATCTGTATCAACTAGTGATGGTACCTATTTTTCAAAAAAAAGGTCACTACATTTTACCATGTGCAAGTTTGATAGCCCCATGAGAAACTAACAAAAATCTAAAATATTGAGAAATGTTAAAATTTACTCACATTAGGTCAAATTTGATAATTCTGTAAAACTCTTTATCTTCTATGATTATTAATCCAAGTTTCACACGTCAACAAGTTTTGAGTAAGTCCCATATAAAATGGCGGACGGAAGGGTGTACAACGTTATTGCATTTCACATATTGGGTTTGTTACAATTGACCCCTGTTACAATTGTCCCCAGTCTCCCCTAGTACTTTTCTTAAAAAATATTAAGCGGAACTAAGTCTTAAAATATGTTACGAAAATGAAAGAGGAGACTATTTTCTATCAAGTGGGTTTTTTCAGATTCGAAGTACTTCACAAACAGTAAATCAAACTTAATTAGGATAATCAACATTTTTTTGGTTTTTCTTTTTGACAATAATAATGACAAAATATAAAAATTTACTGTAATAAGCAGCTGGTTTATCTTAATGACAATTCCGTAGTGCTTTTTAACTCCATTTTGATTGCATGTCTATATATATATATATATATATATAATAAATAATAATAAAAGTCAAAGCAATATATTTGCTAAAAATTTACAATTAATCTACAAACTAAATATGAAATATATAATAATAATAAATTTGTGTGTCTGTCTATATATGTGGTGAGCTCAGTGTAAAAAATCAGTAAATGTGTTTAGCATGTTTGTGTCTCCGATTGCATTTTGTCGATGTAAAAGTGCGCATTTTAATTTTTTTGTAAATTTTTTGTAATTTTTTTCTACACTAGTCTCATTATCTAAATCATTCCAAATATTAGAGGCTGCTCGGTGAAAACTCGGATAGCAAATACTGCTACNTATATATATATATATATATATATATTAGTGTTCTGTGGTCGTGTCCGACACCCAGTACAGCTAAAGATTTTGATTAACTGCTAAAATCCCAGCTAAGATTCATTTCTGAACATTGTGATTAACTATTTATTTTCATGATTTTTATTTATATTTTTGTTTTTAAAATTTAGTCGCTTTGACAATTTTCTTTTCTTCTTCGAACTATGGGCATGTTTTAATCGTTCCACTGAAAATTGAGTATTTCACTTAGTTGTACTAAAGAGTGCAGGTTATGGCAAAAACAATAATGGCTAACGGCCGTTTAAGGTTAAATTATTACGGCCAATGGTCAGGTACTGCCAAAGACTTGCACCCAACAGCTGGAAAAGGTCAAAACTGATTTCTTACGGTCAGCTACGGTTAAGAAAATTGTCTTATATATCTATATATACATAGAGTAAATGTACAATGCAAATTTGATTTACCGACCAAAATCGTTGCAAAACCGAGAAAGTACTAGCTAATTGGGCGGTTACAACTTCAATCTCTTAAAATATCATAAACGATTACCTCGAGATTAGACTTAGACTTTTGAAATGGCTTTTTTACTTGAAAAATAAGAGACCGTATTAAATCAAATGAAAACGCAATTTCGCTTTTTGTAACAGAAGCTTCTTCATATAAACCCAAACGTAGCAAACCATCTTCTATTTGTTCAATAGTCAAGGGTTCTGCTTGCTCTTTTAAAGACACTGACGCCCTTGAAGATGATGAAAGTTGGAAAATCGTGTCTTTAATCAGCACTAACTCACGAACGAGATGTGAACACTCTTTCAGAATAAAATCTTCAATAGTTTTTTTAGTCCAATGGGAATGACATGCCTGAAAAAAAATTTAAACTAATAAATTAGATAAAAATAGCAAATGCTGCAAAAAATAAAGATAGTGTCATACACATTATAACATAAAAAATGAATATTCCATTAGTTTCAAATAGAATATAAAAATAGGAACACAATTAAGAAAGCAACAGCTTTTTAGGCTGCAGGAAATAAGTAATACAAGGTTTATCACTGTTATTCCAATATTGCAATTAAAAGAAGATTGTAAGGATAAATTCCTCCAAATTGATGAAAGTGAATACGTGCATTTAGCATTACAAAACGAAATATAAATATGAAATAAAGTCCAAAAAAAGTTGTCAGTATTTTTACTGTATTTTTTGTGATGAAATTGAATTTGAGAATATCATTAACAAATTTAAAGTAATTAGAATCATAATTTAGAAATTTTCAGTTGCAATCAATTGTATCTGCTTCCTAAGCATGTGTCACCAAAATGCATTCTAAATATTATAAGTTTTATACGCCACTACTCTCAGAACCCAATTTGGATATTTTTTTATAAATATGGTGAAAATACTCAGCTACAAATTGCTATCCAAACAATTTTCTCTGTACATTTTATTCTATTGCTTGAAGACATAATTATGTAATTTTGAGCGTAAGCTAAATATTCAAGCTTACATCTGATTCAGTATTTGTGAAATCGGAAAGACCAATATCTTGAACTGCCTTGATAACAGTGACGAACTTTTCAATGCTTATATGTTCATTAGAAGAATTTTTTGAAACTGTTTCGGCCCAGGCGTTCTTCTCTTCTAAGGTCATCTGGTTACAGAGTAATATCATTGCCTTAATCTGGGCAAGTGAGAAAACTATTCGCGTAATGCAACTGAATGCACCTAAAACAGTTTCTTTTAAATTCTCAAATACGTGATGGAATAAAAGCAGCATCAAAAGTTTCTATTAAATTACAAAAAATAGACGTTTTTTGAACCACTTTTTAGTTATTGCCTTCTTATTATTAAATCACTATATAATATTTTTAAAAATATGCAAATGATATTCAATTTGACATAGAAATTTGTGAGGATATAAGGAAATCTTCCCAATCTGATAGTAAAGGAGATTATGATGCCGTACTAATATAGAAAAAGGAAATTGCTTCCTGCAATAGCTTAAACTCACTATTTTATTGTTCAAATTTGATTAAGATCTGATGATAAATGGATTTATATTTTTAATATATGTATAATGATTTTATTGAAAATGTGATTGAAAAGACACTATATTACCCTATAATGTCAACAAATTACGTAAATACAAATGAATAAGATGTTGTAAATACATTATGTCAGAGAAACATTCCAACATAAGAAATGTTTGAAAAAGAAAGGATAGAACACAACAAATCTCATAAGTCAACTACACACATACCAATGTTGAATGGAATTGAAATATTGAGAAGAAAGTTGAAGAACAATGTCAATGGATCCAACAATACTAAAGGCATCTGATCTCTAAACAGAAATTTTGGAATTTTGTGCTTACAACAAGCTTTCATACTGTGAAGGTGGTTCTTTCTCAGATAAAGCACGCCAAGATTTTAAAATGAAGCTGTCTTTACAATGTAGACGCTGTAGTGCAAAATTAAATGCTTGCAAGATTGGCTCTAAAAATTACTTTAATAGAAAGCATATGTATTAATATAATAATTCAATAATAATAATAATAATACATTTTATTGTAGTGGAAAAAAAATAAAATTGATTTTGTAATTTCTTCAATACAGATTTTTATAATAAACTATATGCAGTTACACAATTCGCTGTCCCTATAAATGTAGCGACTTTATTCTCGAAAAAAATTGCAAAAGTTTCTGATTATTTACAGTGAACTTAACAATGACATCTCTAGCATATGCGCGTGGCTATTAAGTGACAATATCGTGAGAATTAAGTCTTGATGATGCTTTGGATTAGGGCCTGTCGCACAATTGTCTAAGTTTCTGTTTCAATTTTTAAGCAATCACTAACTTTATATTTTTTACTTGTAAAATAAGCTGCCTGTTTTCCAATGTTTTTCAACTTTTCACTTAGTTAGTCTTACATTTTCCCCAAATGTGATACAGTGCTTATATTTCCCGTTAAAATTCATATTTTGTAATTGCTTAAAATTTTCATTGCCCTTATTTAATATTTCTTAAAGTTATATCGTGCTTAGATTCAAAAAAAAACCCTACCCTTCCATCCCTTATCTGGAGCCTTTCCTTTACTTAATCTAAAATGACAAAACAAATTTCCAGAATGCAACTCTTTGAAATTTAAATTTAAAACCCATTCGTTTTCAAAAAAATAATTATCATTATCATAATCAGAAACAAATGAAAGGCTAGTTTGCAATTTTTTATTATTTCTGTACATTACTTATTATTGAAAATAAAAAATATATAGTTTACTTGATTCTTTTGTTTTGAGAATTGAGTTAATTTAACTTGAATATTATTGTAGGGACTGCAAAATATCTTGAATAATAATTTGGCAGTAGTCTTACAAAGATCATTACCATGTATTAAAGATCACAAATAAGCAATTTGTTAAAAAAGCACCTCAAGCTTGTTCTTATTTTACACTTGTTTTTCATACTATAACTTTCTTCACAGAAATTGTAAAACTACAAAGTCGATTTAGAAAAGAACTATGTAAAAGTATTTTGTTTAAATCTTCTAATTTTTAATTATTGTGGCCTTAAAATGTAATCAGAAAAATATTGACTTAGTACCACATGTGCAAGAACAACATTTATTAACAAATCATATAAATATTTACATTTTATAAAATCATGTAAAAATAGTGTTCGGATTCGAACATGGTTCTACCTGTAACTTCTCATAATACAAAGTTGGAGGCTTACAATTTTAAATGCATAAAATTACTATACTTATATTTTAAAATCCATAGTGGCAATTTTACTTGAATGATTAATATAAAAAAGTCAATAGCATTGTTGAATTTAAAAGTTTCATACACAAATATGATTTACTGAAATAAAAATTAAATTGAAATTTAGTTAATCCTATGCATCCAAGAAAACACATTTATAACGAAAAACCGGTTGATTTTTAAAATTCAACAAAAAGACTTTCTTAAAAAATCGCATTAATCGCATTATGAAGATAGTAAAAATTGAAAAAATGATTTCCTATATAATTTATTTTTTTTGCATCACGAATTTTTTTGTATCAACAATTAATAATTAAAAATTGCAACCTTGAAAAATGTCAATGACTACGGTTATAGCCGTCATTACGATCTCTAACAGCACACCACTAACGCATTTAATTATAATCATAACAACTATATTGTATTGTGTAATAGCAAAAATAATTAGTCAAATGAACTTTAAATTTAGAATGTTTCCACATGAAAAATTTTAATAAAATATTTAAATCTTGTGTAAATTTGCAAAAAGTTGTGGTTATAATATTTGGTAGTTATGTCTTTTGTGTATTTGGTTACTTGATAAAAACTATGTATCAATATAAGAACTGCACAACATGAGCTTCATTTGTATCAAAATATTTAATATCAGTTATTACACACCGAATGTATTTATGTTTCAAAGTTTCAACGCTAAGAGTTTGCGCTTATTTTTCAGTTAATCAACTATAAATTTTGAACATAAAATGCACAATTGTACATTGCCATGTAACAATTATGTGCAACAACAAAACAAAAATAAATTTCTAATAATATTCTACACGTAACTATAAAGTAATTAAAAAATTAAACCTAGAATATTTAAATAGTGACATGCATAAACCAATTATAGGAAATAATGCAATGTTATATAAATCAAAGTTAAATAAAATATTAGGAAGCAATTGAAAAACTTGCATTCAAGCTTATTTACGATTTACACAAAACTTTTCGGATTAGCCAATTTAACTATTGAATGTTAGGCTACGGTTAGATTATGTGATTGGTCACGCGTGATCTGCCACATTTTGGTAGAATCACACGGCTGACCATCCGAGAAAATTAACGATGTGAGTGATTTTGTATTTACTGTTGGTGCCAATCACAGGGTTTAACCGTAGCCTTAACTATCCATATAAAAATTTAATGACTTAGTCTATCGTTGAGGAAATATTTGAAAAGAAATACCGAATCCTTGTTTTTGCCTTGTTTCGTCACTTGAGATAAACATTATGAAATAGTCCTTTGCAACATTTGAAAGAATCTGAGTCCATATGCCATGATCTTCAAATTCAAAAATACTTGATTTAGAGATAATTTTATAAATAGTCTTCAAAAAACCAAATTGAACATCACCCATTGGTACCGAACACTACAGTAAAATAAATTTAAAATCGGTTTTTAAAATAATTTACGTTTTTAGAGATTGCATCTTCAATGTACTCGGTATCAAGTGACTGATCACACGATTTTGTGTAGGAAGAGGTTTCCCATTGTGGAAGTGGTAGTGTGCAGTTGACCCATTGACGACACATTTGACATTTGAATGAAATGAGAAGAAATGGATATATTTCGAGCAACGGCAGCTAAATATAAGTCGGTAATGGCACATTCAAAATTGTATAAGTTTGTCTGGAATTGTTAGAATTTAAAATTTTTATGTTAACAACGTATAGTAAACTTAGTTGCATTGGAGATAAATATTATGAAATAGTCCTTTGCAACATTTGAAAGAATCTGAGTCCATATGCCATGATCTTCAAATTCAAAAATACTTGATTCAGAGATAATTTTGTAAATAGTCTTCAAAAAACCAAATTGAACATCACCCATTGGTACCGAACACTACAGTAAAATAAATTTGAATTCGGTTCTTAAAATAATTTACGTTTTTAGAGATTGCATCTTCAATGTACTCGGTATCAAGTGACTGATCACACGATTTTGTGTAGGAAGAGGTTTCCCATTGTGGAAGTGGTAGTGTGCAGTTGACCCATTGACGACACATTTGACATTTGAATGAAATGAGAAGAAATGGATATATTTCGAGCAACGGCAGCTAAATATAAGTCGGTAATGGCACATTCAAAATTGTATAAGTTTGTCTGGAATTGTTAGAACTTGAACATTTTTATGTTAGCAACGTATAGTAAACTCAGTTGCATTTGCTTTCGATGTCAGTAAACCTTAGATTGTTTGGTAGTGCATCACTAAGTTTAGAGATCAGAATGTTCTGATACAACTCTATAGGTTTTTACAATGATCTTTTGAAAAAATTAAAAATTTAACACTATTAGCCCCGGGCTCTCTAAGGTTTAAAGAATTTCTGAAAGAAAAAAGAGTTTATGAATTAGGAACTTGGGACAGATCTAAAACAATATAGATCACCATAATAAAAATCATTAAAAATTTTTTTGAAGGGGTTAGTCTTTTTCAAAATATTTTTGTAAATGCCAAAAATAATTAACAATTCAACATTTAGCCATAAAATGGGAAACTGAATAGTAATAAAAGAAAGAGCAAAAAAGGTAATTAATTACTATATTCCTTCAAACACCCAGTATTTATGTTGAGCAGAGCGCAAAATTTTTATAAAATATTCTAGAATAAGATACCACTTGATCAACAGTTTTTATTATTATTAGGTACAAAAATTAGTCACTTCCATAAGTTATGCTTCGATCAAGCACTCACTAAATGCGAGAGATAACATCTTTCGCCACATACTAGTTGATAATTTATATTTTAGGTTTTGTTGTATACATTTTATTCAAACAGGTTCTATTTCCCATTGGATAAAAAAATGAAATTTTGACTTAACTTTCAGAAATCAATAATACTGCTAGTAAAACTCTAAAGGATTTCAAAGTAATTTGTTCATTCTTAAAGTCTCCATATAATTCTAAGAAATGTCAAAAAAGATTAAATCAATGCACCTATTACTAAAAATAGCATGGCATAGGTTCTTTGAACGTCTGCCGGGGCTATAATAGGACTAACATTGTTTTGTGCCATACAGTAAAATAACAAATTTTCTTTGAAAAAAATTAAATCGAAGGAAAAAATGAAACTTTTCGACGTTTGCGTGGGAAATTTGTTTTTTTTATTCTATTTTTCAATTACAAATGATTTAAGGGTTCGAACATGTTTTTGCGTTAAATTCTCTTTAGAAGATAATGTTAATTAATTGAAAACATCAAATTCTTATACACTGAAGCATTCTGTTTTGTAGAAAACTGGTATGTCTATGTGTTATATATGGAAAGATAAAAATCAAAAATTAAAGCTTAAAAAAATTAGTTATTTTAAATTTTCTAAAGCAGAAAGAAATAGCAAAATTGCACAGAGCAAGAAATTAATAATTTGCTAACTTGATAGAAATTATTCCATTTAGGTTAATATTTTTGTTAAATTTGAAATATTATACAATACGGAAAATGCAATGTTTGGACAATGTTTAGAAATTGAAATTTCATGATCAAATTGCACTCATTCATCGTATAGTTTATTTCTAAAATCATTAAAATTCAACTTACATCCGACTCAAGAGATGATTTTAAGCATTTGCTATGAACATAATGAAGGCATGTTTTAACGACAACTGAAGGAGCCTTTGAATAACCGAATGCTGATTGCCTGAGAATCGTAGAATTGAACAATGCTTCCGCACTCTCGCATAAATAGTTGCTATTTTCAGTCGCTGAAATAAGTTCAAGTGGATTTGAAATGTCACGAGTGCATTCTAAGGGAACCCGAAACCCAAGCACTAAATCAATTTCTGAAAAAGTTCATAAAAAAGTGATACCTTTCGAAGGTTCAATGTAGGCAGTCATCAAAAATGGGTTTTTAGCAGTAGAAGGTGCTTCATTAGCACATATTATACAATGATACTGTTTATCTAAATACAATTATTCTAACCATATGCATAGGGGAGATAGTGGATGTTTAGAACTGTTTTTTCAACAGTCGAATATTTGTAGCCAAAAAATGTTTTTCTGAACGCGTAAAGCAAAATAGTGCTGTTTTAATAAATTTAGAATAATACACTAGAAAAAACTTTATTAAGTACTTGTTCTTGTACGTAAACATAAACATTTTATTAGGGTTCCAATTTTCTTCAAACTTTTTTGGCTGGTTAAAGCAAGTTATCCTTTTAAAGCAAAGTTCAGGAATATAGTACAGAGTTAAGTAATGAAACAAGTAGATAAAATTATAAATCATAATTACATCATAAATACATGAGCAAAGTGTTTTGACCAGTGCACACTTCATTAGCCATGCGCCCAACAAGATCAAGAGCAACACTGGATTAATTCTTCAATAATAACTAAATTTAAGTACAGGTCTGGCAAAAGTATTGAGACAGTTACCAATTTAATAATTAAACTAGTTTAGTGGTTTAGTTGTGTACAATAATCAGTTAATGAGGTTAGATAATAAAAATGTATCCCCTGGCACTTCAAGAAAAGAATTTGAACACAATATAATTGTGACTTAATATTTTCTCTTTGGATCTTATGTAACAGAACTTTCTGACAGTTGAACAAATGGATTGAAACAGTAGTTTAAATTTTAGAGTCTAAAATAATGTTTCCTTAAATGTTTGAATAATAATTAAAATCAATTTTACTGCATACACATTGCCAAAGACTTTTTCTTTACTTCCTTCTAAGATAATGTCCTGATACTTTCCTGAATCAATTAGAAAATTCATTATTTTGAGAAGTACTTAAGGTTTAAGCTTAGCCAACAATTGTCAGTTCGTCAATGTTACAAGAAGGTCCTGTTGGGTACACTATAACAAAATTTAGAAGCAATTGAACAATATTGGTGTTCATAAAAACAGGGTATCGTACTTATAGAAATGATAAGGCATTATTTTATCCATTGAAGAGGGTTCCCTGAAAAACTTGCAGGCAGCTAAAGCGAGAATGGTGTGCAGTTAATCACCTCTGTAATTACATTATTATGATGGCAATTCTTCACATTCTACCCAATGTTGATATCACAGTAGAATTCTTCTAAGAATCATATATTTCCGAAACACTAGACAAAAATTGGCTTTGAGCAAAAAACTATGCTACCCAGTATTGGATTAGGGCCATATAATCGAATGAGAGGAAAATCGAGCTATACTTTAGGCGCCTGGAGTACGTTGGGAAGCGATCAGAGCTATCAAAGAGAGTTTTTAAAAAATACACAACTCCAGTGTTTAAATGTGGCAGTAATTGGATAATGGCATGGGGTGTTTCAGCAAATGGAATTTGCAAAAATCATCAAAGTTGATGGAATAATGTATTCAGCTAATTATGTGTTAATCTTGGTTGAAAATTTGTTGGTAGTCCTCCATTATATGACTTTATTTTAGCAAAAGAACGAATCACAATTCGCCAAATAATATTTCGAAGAAAAGGAGGTAGCCCTTATCCCACATTGACATGTAGAAAGTCCTGACTTCAATATCATTGAGCATGGTCGGACAGAAATCAAAGGAAGAGTAACTTAAAGCTCAATCTTCGAATAATAAGGATCTTTGAAAAGTGATTGAAGAAAAATTTTATGAAATTCTTAGTGACATTTGAAAAAACTACTATTCCCAATTGGGTTAGTGAGGTGGTTCAGCAAAATTAATGGATTATCTGATCCTAATAATATTAGAATTCCAACTGTATAAATTTTTTCTGCTGTTGAATATTTTTCGGGTAGGACGAATAATAATATTTTTTGCCATTTCTCCCTTTTATGGTGCAGTCCCATTTATTCTTTTCAATAACATTTTTTGTTTTCTTCAGATTTTTTCAAATAAAAATACTATTTTCCCCAATAATTACGAGAATATGAGTTGCATAAAATAAAAATAGTTTGGGTCAACCGGGTTTCAGTAGAATTATTCGTATTTTGAAATGGGCCGGGATAGGATCTAAAAAATCTGCCCGATTTCAACTTTGATAGAGCGGAACTCACAATTTGAATGTAACTCACCCAGACATAAATTGTGAAGAAAATAGGCTTAAAAATGCGTCAAGTAATAACCCGCTCAATAATAATTTATTTAAAAGTGCATATTGAAAACACTAAGTTATTTAAATAGAGAAATCAAATTTTTTTCTGCATTATGGCGATCAAAAAACACATCCTATGATCATGAATTTGATGAATTTTTGTTCAAAAGATAATTATAAGAATATTTTAATAATATAAGAGATCAAACATCAATTCTTTAATATCTAGCTATTTTGTAGTAATTTGAATTATTCTTATTAAAAAACTGAATTTTTTTCAAATTGGAGAAAACCAATTTTTCACATGGATGTCAATTTTATGGAATTGAACTTATAGAATCATAATGTGAACTGAAACAAAAGATTTACTTTTTAGGCAATGTAAATAACTATGATGCATATTCATACAGGATACTCTATGAAGTGAGCTAGTACAGAGCTGTATTAACCCAAGGGCTAACCAGGGGGCTCGCACTGAGTGGGGGGCAGCAAAAGAACAGAAGAGGTGTAAAGCTATATTAATGCACAATTAATACATAATACAAAACACAGCCAATTGAATGTTCCCCATTTTTTTTAAAAAATTGTCAATTTTATTTTGAATTGAGTCATTTAAAAAGCAGTGGACTTTTGAAAGCATTGAAAAATATTTATAAGGTAGGTTATCCACTATACTTTATTCCTCTTGATTTATATGTGTGCCTATACCTATAGATATTGTATTGTATACAAGATTATTTATATTTATTTAACAATGTTTTGAGATTTTAGATGTACAAACACAAGACAGGTGCTGAGAAAAACGTCGAAAGCAAAAGGAGAACTAAATAAAGCATGATAAATTTAGATTCTTTCAACGGCTACCCTCACTATCATCAATAGAAATAGAACAAGCCTGTGCATTACTTGGAGATACATACAATAACGTTGTGTGTAAATTGAATCTTAGAAAAGAAGTAAGACATCTTCAAACATACATAGCTGAGGATCCATCAATAGAAACTAATACAAGTATTTCTAATATTCCCAATTTCTTCGTCTCAAAGAAGCCACTGTGTTATTCCCAAATATTGATATAATATTTCGAATATACTTGTCAATTATGATCACAAATTGTAGTACAGAGTGCTCATTTTATAAATTTAAGTTTGTGAAAAATAATATGAGAAGCTCTATGTCAGAAGACAGGTTAAACAGCATAACTACTATGCCTATTGAAAACGATATCTTGGAAAAAATAGACTTCTCTGTGAAAATGAGAGATTTCGCAATTTCCAAAAGAAGAAAGAAATTTTTTTATTAGAAAACCTATAAACTTCGTTTGTTTTATTATGGTTTTATTAAATTGTTATAATACAATAGTTTTATAATTCTTTTAATAAAAGTAGTTAAAAGGGCCCTTAATAAATGAATTGCTATGGGCCCAGAGATTGTTTTACATGGCCCTGAGCCAGTACTAAATATAATGTGCAACTCCTGTTTTGACTACTAGGGTAACACATAGTTAGTCTGTACACAGTTTACCAACCTGGCCGATCTCCTATACACTATATTACACGTCACACCATACACTTAGAATGCTATGTTTCACATATGCAGTATATCTTGAAAGTTTAAGCAGTCCTTAAATAAAAAATTTACCATAACAATGGATATATAAGCGTATACTCACCGGAACTGGAACCCTGTCCCAGTTTTTCATCATTTTCAATATCCTTTTGATTAATATTCGAGAATGCCTTCTGTTTTAGTTTCATATCTGCCATCAATTTTCGTTTATGTTCCATAGCTCGAAGACGGCTGTAAAATAGCTCAATAAAAGACAAACTTTTTATAATATCACAATGAATAATTCAAATATATACATGGTCGTAATAAAGAAACTAAAGTGTTTTTATCATAATAGTCAGAATACTCCCTGACTGTCGTGTATCATCTACACGCTCTTTATTTGCTAGTTACTGCAAACTTATTAATATTGGACCTGATCTGATGTTTTTTTTAAACTTCAATCAGATCTCGATGGTTTTACAAATTGGGCATCTCCTGATGACAATCTGATCAGCCCTACCCTGCAAATTCCACGGCCCAGTTGTAATTGAGGTTTTGTATTTTTTAAGGAATTTAAGGTTCTTCTGCATTAGATTACAGAAAATAGGAAATGAAAGCTTTCTATCTACGGCTGCTTCAATATCCTCTTTAATAGTTTTCACCTAAGAAAAATACAAAATTATCTTAATCTTAATCAACACAAAAATATGATGAAAAGCTACGAACTATGATTAGACTTATATATATATATATTTTTTTTTTGTTACACAGACGTTGATATTAGTAAACAATAACATTTGAAGTCAAAGGATTTGAACTTGAGTGACCATAGAAGTGCAATGAAAGAAAATTATTCAAACTCAATTTTCAAAATATTCACACATTATAACTAATTTTTATATAGACTATGTTGCAATGAGAAATTTATACTTTCACAAAATATAAATATAAATAGGACATCTATCTTAAGAACAACATAGGGCAAAATATATTGCTAAGCACTGCTAATTTATAAATAAGAAAAATAAGCTAATAGATATTTCTGCTGCATTGAATAATTTAAGCCCCTCCCACCTCTCTGAAGTTCGAGCAGAATTGCTGGAGACATCAGAAGATGGTGTTTTTGTGAGTTGTAGAATGCGTTCTTTGCACTGCTCACTCATAAGTGCCATACGACTGAGAACATGGATGATGTGCTTTGGACCATCTCCGATTGAGATTTGAGGTGGAGATGTTTCAAGCTGATTTGACTGCAAAGGCTGAGACGCAAGTTTGTTATATGATATTATTAGAAGGGAAATTAGGTCTTCGTTGATCTAAATTGGATAATTTTCATAAATATGTAAAATTCAATTTCAATAATACTTCAAACTTCTTCCAAGATAAGCAAATAGGAAATGGAATACAAGAGCTCAAATTAGCTTTTCCAAAAAACTTCCCTAGTAATTCAAAGATGGTTAATTTTTAAGGAAATCTTAGATTCAATCATATATCTTGCAGAATGCAGTAGATTTTATCTCAAAGTCTACTGCCTACAACTAAATAACAAAATTGTAATTGTGTAATAATATATTCTATATGAGCATTAATTTAGTATTTTGAAGCTTTGTACTTTCAGTGTGTACATTACTGTATATTTAGACATAAGAAGGCGTTTAAAGAGTACACTACAAAATGAAATCTAGAGCCAAAACGGTTGCTCAAAATGATATTTTTCAAATTTTAAAAATTGTTGTTCATGGAAAAGCTTGTAGAGGGTGGATTAAAAAAGTAATTAGAAATTTTACACTGCTGTTGGTATATATATATATATATATATATATATAT
>CABFPE010000032.1:2371962-2392423 GCA_900660155.1 Hofstenia miamia | reverse complement strand
AGCCCACAGAAGAACTGAAGAGCAAATGTCACATGGCTCCATCACCTAAACAGTGATAATCAATATTCGATTAACTTAACTAGTTAACTAAAAAGGAAAAGTTTGGCGATTCAATAACTTAGTAACTCCTCACCCACAATTTACTGAGTGATAGTTATCAACAATAATACATGGTGCAAATAGGCCAGGTGGAGGATGTTACATGGCGACCATGACAAATAAGAACAAAGTCAACAGAGAGATAACACACAGTGACACTCTTTCAAAACTCTTAAGCAACTCAAAGGAAAAGTGAAAAGGAAGCAACAAAGCAGTGAATGGAAATACAAAGTCAGTAAAGGCAGAAAACCTTAACTGCAACAAGTGCAACCTGGACTCTTGAATCGTAACCAAACCGGAAAGCCACTACGACATCAAGAAACAATGACAAACAATAAAAGTAAGAGAGGAAGTGCAAAGAAAGCAATACCGAGAACCACCACCCCTATGGCGACACGATCGTCATCATACCCAAGGAATTCTGAAGCAACCCAAACCCCAGAGTCAATAAGACAGGAATCCTCTTCTGAACTGGGAACCCCAGAGATTATGGAAATTCTGAGAAAAAATAACGAAACCAAGAAACTCTTACGAGAAGAAATTGGTTTACTAACAAAAAGGATAGAAGACATTGAGCTAGCGAGTGTGGAAACAATCAGAAATATCCAAGTTGACATGGATACCAGACTAATTGAGCAAAGTGAAGTATTCCAGAATGAGATTAAGGCACTTACGAAGCAACTAACAGAATCAAATAGTAGATTTCTAGAACAAAATCAGCTCTTGCAAGAAAAGAATAATGTATTAGAGATAACAAACCAGCAGTTAATACAAGACAACGATATACAAGCCACAGAGATAACACAACTGAAGAGTAAAATAATTCGACTAGAAACAAGCAAAAATGTATAAATTAATGTTTAACTTAGTGAGTTAAAAAAACTTAGAGAACTTACAGTTTTTCTACAGTCTCTAGCCTGCACACATAAACACAAGAAAGCTTACAGCTTACTGTTTGGGTAATTACCTACAAGTTACTAACTTGTAATAATAATTAACTAAAGTAGATATTTCTCAGATCATTCCAAAAGACAGTATTCAAAAAACAAAGGATCAACCTTACAACAAAGCCATTTAAGCTTAGAATTATTTAATGAATAGCTTTTATATATTAGAGAATTAATACCAACTACCAATATGCCTTTTTTCCAATTATATGAAGATCTGTCAGAAGCATCACAGTCATGACATTAGGAATTAGGCTTATGTGATTATCACAATTGTTGGATGTAGATTAAGCTTGCATTTGTAATGACTAAGCAAATACAAAACAAGAGTGATTTTAGGATAGTAGACTATAACTTTAATAACTAATGATCACAATTGAAATTTGCAATGTTCACTACAAAATTTATCAATTATATATACTATGCAAAAATTACTAAATTTTAAGAAATTTAAATTTTAAAAGCACTTTAGTAATACTTTAACAAGTTTTAGGAGTAATCTAGAATCAATTAACTCCAATTGCAGAAAACTAATATAAGGAAAATTTCTTAATTGCCTAATATTCAATAAGAGTGCAAGTAATTTGATGTTCCTGTTACTTTCTTGAAAAACCATTTCTTTGTTTTGGTTTGCTTTTAAAAATAATTTGAGTTCAGATTTCAGTTGGAATATATTCCAGTTTCAAATATTGATTTCAGAAAATTTTGTTCCCTTAAATGTCTGATTACATGTGAGGTAGAAAATTTGTCCTAAATATGGTTAAGCTAGATATTAACTGCTGAGAAAATAGCAAAACTATGCAACAGGGCTTTCTCTCTATATAGAATCTTGTTGGATAGAAATGTGATGGCACTTGACCTATTTTGTGGAATAACTAATCTTAAGCTTAACTTGCAACTAATAAATTACATAGCCTTCTTCTTAATATGCTATATCTGTTATGATTCATGAACAAGGCAACCCCAGAACATTTGTAAATTCTACAGAAATCAGCTATCACTCATGAAAGTCTCCTTACTGGGCAGGAGTTCTAACAGACATTCCAGTAAAAAAGACTTTATTATGCACATTTGCAAATAAAATAAAAACAACACTGTGTTAAGAATAAAATAATCAGAAATTTTGTTATTAAGCCATTTAAAAGATTGTTTTGTCTGTAGATACCAGTAATACCAGTAATTCCAAGAGCATTTTATTACAAGATTATGCAATTTCAGTAGCATTGAATTGATATATAATATAAAATCAGTTGGAAATTAGTTTGATACCACATAAATTTGAAGGAATTAGCAGTATCACAATAAATTCCCATCACTAAAATTCCAATACAGTGCATTATGCATGTGTAATAAATGACCCGAGGTTTCAAGTGGAATAACATTTAGTTTCAAGAACGCAACAGTAATGGCATATCAAATAACTACAAAGAAACACACAGTGAAACTAATGTATTTTTTAGTAGCATGTATCTAACTTCAAAACAAACAACAACAAACTAACTGAGTTGTTAATGACGTCAACCAAATGTTTAATGGAAAATACATGCAGCTCTGTATTCTAAACAGCATTAGTTAAACCAATGGCGCTTTGTTACTAATTTTAGAACAAATGAGAAAAACACAATATCTTCATATATGCTGTGAAAGGAAGAAAATTTTTAGTAGCGTCCAGAAAGTGGAACTGAAAAGACTTCGATACTGTTCTTAGCAACTCTATTCAAAGAAGTTCTGCTGTCTTTTTCTGCATTGCAGCAGCTCCACTCTATACTGTTCTTAGCAACTCTATTCGAAGAAGTTCTGCTGTCTTTAGCAACTCTATTCGAAGAAGTTCTGCTGTCTTTTTCTACATTGCAGCAGCTCCACTCTATACTGTTCTTAGCAACTCTCCCCTGCACAAGTCGTGGTAGCATTACTGGTGTATACAGAAAATAAAGAAATATTTCTTCAGTAGAAACTCTACTGCCGCCTCCAGCATTCTCTGATCTAAATACCAAAATTTTTGGTATTAACTCAACCGCGCTATATTCTCTGTCTATTGCTTTTGCTGTTCAAAGCTGAAACCCCCCCTGTAAGTATTGTGTCTAATAAAGTTCTATTAAGTTAACAATAGAGAATTTGCATGCACAGTCTTACTATATTCTATTAATAAATATCATATGTAGCATAAACCATATCTGTTAAATTGCGTAGTTAGGATTAAAACTCATACAACAATTTTTGATATCCAAGATATATCTACTTAACCCGAGTTTGTAACTAAACTAGGGCTTAGGGTAAAAAGTCGTTTTCTGTGTAGCAAAAATTAATAAGAAATAACGGACCACTCGTTTCTTATCTAAACAGAAAATAGGCATTTTCACCTCATGTGGAGGCACCTTTGGGCGGGACGAAAAATTCAAATTAGAATTCCAAACTAAGTCGGGCAGAAGACGGGCTAAACATTTAAAGTATAAAAGAATTGCCTAAATTAGTTCTGCACAAAAATTTCTTGTTGGTAGAAGAATTTATTATAGTATAAACTAAGAAAAATTTATAAAAAACTATTAGTTAATACTTATTAAGTCAGTTACGCTATAAGAGTGTTAGGGCACTAATAAAGCAGTTTTTGCTAAAGGGGAAAATAAGAAAATTCTCTTTGTAGTAAATAAACAAAACGTAAAATTTGTTAAAAATGGCACAACCGCCAAATCCGATAATATTGCCAGAGAAATTCTCCTATGGAGATTCAGAACAAACATGGACTGACTACATAACCCATTTTAAATTAATATGTCAAGTAAACAATTGGACTGATTATAAAATCCAGGCTGGATATTTGGCTGTATCCCTAAAGGCAAATGCTAGGATTATATACAATTCTCTAGATGAAAAAATTAAAAATGTAAAGGACCAAGACGATTTTGATTGTTTGATTAATAATTTGACAGAAAAATTTTTGTTGGTACCCCAGATTTCTAATGAAATGCTTTTGAAAAACAGGCGGCAACAAAAATCTGAAACACTTATGCAGCTTAGCAAGGACATTTATCTTACAGCCGCGAAAGTGTACCCAAATATTCCTGTAAATATCATTAATGAGACTATTGCAAAAAACTATTTCATTGATGCTATTAGCGATCCTGAAATTCGGTTGAGATTAAGGCAGGAATGCCCTGAAAATTTGAATGAAGCTACATATAGAGCCATAGCAATTCAGGCGGCCTTAGATATTGAATCTAGGTCTAGAAATTTTAAAGTTCATACGATCTCTCAAAACGAAACTGAAACTATGTTTCAAAAATTGCAAAATCAAATTACAGAATTACAACAGAGAATAAGCAGAGTTTTAGAACCAAAAACCCCACGAAAAAAATCGAATGTTTATGAGGATTTTCAGTGTTTCCAGTGCGGAAAACAAGGACACATGGCCAAAGCTTGTCCTGAGAGAATACAAATTTTGAAAAATTCTGAACAATCACGTTTAAACCACCCCTGACTGGCCGAAATCACCAGGGCAGCTGGTCAGTCGTAAATGCCCCAGAATTAAATAATAGTGCGGAAAATTTAGTTCATATTGATGCAAAAATAAAGAATTTTAATATTAGTGTCTTAATTGACACAGGTAGCCCCGTTACTTTATTAGCCAGAAAAATCTGCACAGTGTTAAAAATAGAAATAGAAAGTAATACTAAACTAAAATTGTATGCTGCCAATAATGAACCCATGCCTGTAGAAGGGGTAGTAAAAGTGAAATTAAGATTAAATAATAAAGATTATCTCGTCAATTGTTTTGTAATTAAAGATTTAAATGAACAGTTAATATTGGGAGGGGACACATTAAAGTACCTTAATGCCGCTATAGATTATGGTACAAATAGGGTGTATTTTGATAATGAAGCTGAAAGCATTCCTTTTAATAACCCAACTGTAAGAAACGAATTTAGTAAAAATTTCCGCATGGAAGATTGGGTAAATTTTAGCACACATGTTAAAAATCATCAAAAGGAAATTTGCTCTACACTAGTAGACAAACGGGTATCAGAAATTATGGGACATATACAAATTAATGAAAGCCTTTCACCAATACAAAAAGAAATGTTTAAAAATAAGATTTCCTCAATTACGGAAGTATTTGCATTAACAAGTGACGAATTGGGACATACTGATTTATTGCCATTGGAAATAAATTCACATAATCAAACTCCCATTAACATTTGACCCCGTCGAATCTCACCTTCATATTTAATGGAAATTGAAAAGCAAATTAATAAAATGTTGAAATTAGGAGTTATAAAGAGGAGCTTGTCGCCATATAATGCCCCTTTAGTTTTAGTAAAAAAACGGAATGGGGACCTCCGTATTTGTGTGGACTATCGCAAACTAAATCAAACCATTGATACCCCCGCTTATCCACTCCCACGTATTGAGGATCTTATCAATAGTGTTGGATCAGCAAAATTCTTTATATCACTAGATTTAATTTCTGGGTACCATCAGATGAAAATTAAGCCTGAACATACTTTTAAGACTGCTTTTAGCACACCTCAAGGGCATTTCAAATATCTATGAGTACCTTATGGTTTAGCAAACGCCCCGGCTATATTCATGCAATTAATGAATACTATCTTAAGGAAATTTTTAAATAACAGATGCTTAGTATATTTGGATGATATTCTTATTTATGGGAATACATTTGCACAAACGCTTGAAAGATTTATAAAAATTGCAGAGGAACTGTAATAAGGCTCTGTCACTTAGTGACAAGAAATGCAGTTTCTTTCAATCAGAAATAAAATTTATAGGGAATTTGCTCACTGATAAAGGAGTTTGTTGTGACCAAGATAAAATAAAAGCAGTCAAACAAATACAAGCCCCTCGAAATTTAACTGAACTTTGTTCATTTTTAGGACTAACAGGGTATTACCATCGATTTATACCAAATTATGCTGATATTGCATGTCCTTTAACCAAATTATTAAGGAAAAATCAAAATTTTCTATGGGAGCATGAACAAGACATTGCTTTTCAAGAGTTGAAAACTAGATTAATAACTGCTCCAGTGTTGCAGTACCCAGATTTCTCTAAGAAATTTGTGCTTTCATGTGATGCGTCTAATAATGCATTGGGTGCCGTATTATCTCAGTTAGATGGGGAAAATGAACATCCTATAGCATATGCATCCCGGGCTCTAAGGGGTGCTGAAATAAATTACTCAACAACCAAGAAAGAATTGTTTGGAGTTGTTTGGGGAGTTAAAAAATTTTCACATTATTTAGCTGGTCAGGAATTTCTGGTATTAACAGACCATAGTAGTCTTTGTTGGGTCAAAAACTTCAAGGATTTAACACCTCAGTTGTATAGGTGGCTAGCTTATTTAGCTGAGTTTAAGTTTCAAATAAAACATAAGCCGGGGAAAAATCATCAAAATGCTGATGGACTAAGTAGGCTCCCTGGCCCTTTATACCAACTAGATAATGTTGATGACCCCTGACATATACTAACTTTTACTTGTTATTTAGGAAATGAAAACATTAGGGAATTTAGAGAAATCCAGCATAATGATCCCTATATAAGACCAATAATTAAAATCATGAAATTAGGGGAAAAAGCACAAAAACCCTCAATAGAGATGTTACAGGGTTGTCCAAAAGAGACATATGCATTACGTGCTAGGTGGGAACAATTATTTCTAGAAAATGAATTGTTATATATTCAAGTAGGGTTAAATCGTCCAAAATTGGTTGTCCCTAAAGGGTTCATTAAAGCCATATTGGAACAGCTACATTGTGCAAAGGCAGCAGGTCACTTAGGTCAATCAAAAACAATAATTAAAGCAAAAGAGGGTTATTTTTGGCCAGGACAGACCACAGACGTAATAAATTTTGTTAAAAGTTGCAAGAAATGTAACGCCCGTAAGAAAGAGTGTCCAGCAGTCTGGGCGCCTCTCATTCCTATCAAGATGGGATATCCCTTTGAAAAATTAGCCATGGATTTTTTGGGACCATTGCCAAAATCAGTAAATAATAATAAGTGGATATTAACAATAACAGATCTATTTACAAAATATTCCTTTGCTATAGCCTTACCTGATTCTTCAGCTGAAACCACTGCCAAGGCCATTGTTAATCAAATATTTTTCAAATTCGGGTTACCAGACTATCTGTTAACTGACCAAGGCCGTAACTTTGAAAGTAACCTAATACATCAAATTTGTTATTTACTAGAAATAAAAAAATGCAGAACTACCGCATTCCATCCACAATGTAATGGACAAACAGAAAGGTTTAATAAAACTCTTTGTGATATGGTATCTAAATTTGTCGACCCCACACAAAAAGACTGGGATGAATTTTTAAGTTCAGTGTGTTTTGCATACAACACTTCCCAACATACAACCACTAATATTTCCCCATATCAGGCATTGTTTGGTTGCCGGGCCAGACTTCCTTTACAACTTTTATTACCTGAAAGCAGTAATTCTCAGGTACAATATGAATCCGTAAATCAGTACCTCTTAGATTTAAAAATGAATCTGAGTAATGCTCAAAAATTGATAAGTGAACAAACGGGAAAATTTCAAGAAATTGAAAAAGATTACTATAATCGAAAAGTTAGAGTTAGAAAGTATGAAATTGGGCAAAAAGTTTGGTTGTTTCATCCTGTAATGAAAGCAGGTATGGTAAAAAAATTATTCTCACCTTATTCAGGGCCGTATGAAATCGTAAATATTATCAATGATGTCAATTTACAACTGAAAAACGTTAAACATCCCCGTAAGCGTCTAATGGTTGTCCACATAAACTGCGTAAAGCCCTATGAAGAAAATGAATTTAGCCTTGTCCAACAGGAGACTGGAATGGCTGAGGAGGCCGATCCTAGTGACCCAGAGAGTAATGATGAAAATGATATACAGTTTCAATTTAACCCAATAATAAATCCGCCCAATGATGTTGACAATGAAATGATAGATTCACCAGGTTCACCCAAACCTGTATGGGTTTTGAGGGAACCTGAAACAACAAATGTGTCCTCACCTCCCCTTATACAGTGGAGACGTGAACCATATCCTACCCGCAGTAATCGTAGGCCCCCTGATCACTATGGAACTAGTTTATCCTGGGAATAAATAGTTTATAGATTTGTGTTTTTATATTAGACAAACCCAAAAGTGTTTTTTTTAGATTTGGAAATTATGCCCAAAAGATCCCCTTTTCTCAGAAAAGTTTTTATAAATAAATGGTACCAGCAAAGGGAACAGAGACGGCAACAGAAAAAACTTAAAAATCAGACTGTTGCTCTGGTAGTTAACAAAATGTCCCCAAGACCAATCAATGAGATATCCGAAGAAGTTCCTCCAAGTTTCGATCAAATGGAGGAGTGCTGGGAGCTGGAAAGTGTGTATGAAGAATTGATGGAACCAGCTCAGTCCTTAGAGATGGACATTGAAGAAGAATTTTGTAAGTTTCAACTAAGCATTAAAAGACCTAAAACCCACACGCAACAATACATACGATCTGTTTCTGCAAGTTCTTGGGAGTCAGTAGGAAAGAAAGTGGCAGTGGACTCCGAGTTTATTAGGGCTAAAGTGAAGCTGACTCAAATTCCTACGCTTCTGTGGGAAACAAGCCAAGAAATTTTGGGTGTTCAATTTCAACCAAAGGATACCTATGTCATGGTACCATTAGATTTATCCGCCTATGATGGAGAAAGGTGCGCAAAATTCAAATTTCGGCCTTCTTGTGCCATGGAGTATCCTTATGCAGTGCCAAATTACGATACCTTAAGCACTATACAAGTGATTAATGAAGGGAGAAAAACATACCATATAAACAATGCGTCCTTCTTCTTTAACAACGTCCATCAATGGAGGAAAGTTAAGTTTAGTCCTGAAATCCTCCAGTTCAATCGATTTCTGAAAGAAAGAGCTCCTGGGACTTTACTACTAAATAGAACCCACTGTTTGGAAGAAATGCTGCATTCGGCATATGTAGGAGGAGACACCCAGGAATGCCTCCAAACATTCAGTAACAAAGATGGGTGCACGTCAAATCAAAAGATTCTAGTCCTGTTTAATGGAACCCAAGACTGCCCAATGCTGCGGTTGTGGGATTTAGGCTACCGAATTTACGATCTGGCTTTTAGACTGGAGGTCAAAGTCATGTATACACAAGGAATTACCAAACCTTGTACATTGCCAGAAATCGAAATTTTGCAGGCAGTAAATTCGACAGTAAATTTCTCCCTATCATCATTGTGCAAAGTGGTCTGTCCAGAAGAGATGAACATGCTAGAAAAGAAAGGATTGGCACCACATGATAGTGAGTTCGATGCGCGGGTTACATTCGCCATAGCCACTAAAGCCATGGAATTCAGAAAATTAAATAAGGACGTTTTTGAAAGATTAGAAGGTATCCTTCAAGTGGGATCCAGCCTTTGTCCTCAGAAAGCTGTCTGGGAAAAATCGTCCAAACCATGGAATGAAGAGCAGCTGGCCAAACGATATGCCAGATTCATCACCACACACCCAGAGGCCAGAATAGTGGAAAGATTAGGAAAACAAAATGAGACAAAAATCGCACAAATAATAGACGCATGGAAACAGATCCTAGTACATGAATAAAAAAATAAAATAAGAATGACACAAAGGAGAAATTCATATAATTAATAATGTTTAGGGAAATGGAGATCACTCTAATTGTCTCGCTCATCATACATACTTTATTACCAATAATGGCACAATTTGCCAAAGGAATTTTGTTCAATTGGGAAACAGAAGTTGTACAGGCAGAGAAGTGGAAAAACATTGAATTTTTGATACCTTTTCCTACAATTGATTTAACCCCTGAACCTGAACTAAATCGCACGATCAAATCTCTAACAAAATTCAAATGTGAATGGGATCTATCTCAATTTAAAGGAGATCCAACCAATTGGTTTGTAAAAAAAATTAATGAAGAAAAGAAGGAAATTCAGAAAGAACTTAATCAGGTCAAAGCTGCTGCACGTGTTTTGATACCCCAGAGATATAATGAAGAGGATCCTTATCCTGAAGAGAGCTTTCAAGAACCAGAAATTCAGCGTAACAAATCCAAACGAGCTATATTTACCATGGCCGCAGCAGCAGCAGTAGCAGGTCTAGGCTTAGGATATGGTATTGGAAATCCCATTGAATGCTGGATAAAATCATGCGACAAAAACAAAGCTCTGAAGAAAGACATTGTAAAAACCATCAATACTGTGAATAGAAATTCGGATAATCTGAAAATTCTTTTGAATAAAATGGATGAGAAGTTTGTAATGGTTGCCTCACAGTTAAAACAATTATGGCAAGAGCAAAAGGATACAGAGATGAATTTAGAATCACAAAGTAAGATACTAAGCAAATTGAATTCCAGTTTCATATACTTATCATTAAAGCAACATGAAATGGAATGTAGATTGGAATATTTCGAATTTTATAAAATTAACTATGTAGCACGTCTAAATGCTCTTTGGACAGGAATCAAATCATTTCGAACTGGACTTTGTAGTTATACTGCTATGCTATTGGAAGTGATCCCTTCATTAACTGAAGGATATTTACCACCTAGTCTTTTAGCTCCAAAAGATCTGAAATGATTTATATGGAAATTGGCTGCAGAAGAAATGAATTCAGAGTCAAGGTTGTCCCCTACACTATCTTTGACAAAGATTTTGGCGTACTATCAGAATAAACTAGTAAAATCCGTATTTGTTACTGAGTTTGGTCTGCATATTCGTATGGGAGTGCCATTTAATAGCATGAGTAGACAATTTCGCGTTTATCAAGCATTTGCATTACCAATGTATAAGCCACCAGGTGATACATTCACTAAGTGGATCTTGGACACACCTTATTTTGCAGTTTCTAGAGATAACAATGAGTTTGCGCAATTAAGCAAAAACACTTTAAAATTTTGTAAAGGAGGTTCAATGCGGATATGTGAACGTGCCTTCCCAACTTACTGAAATAGGGAAGTTTCTTGCCTAGCATCATTATTCTTTAATAGAGATGACAAGGTGGTACAATTGTGCTCAACAGAAGTAGTTCCATTACCATTGACAGAGACAGCAGTGAATCTAGGGTTTGGATGTTGGCTTTTTACCAGCCCAAAATCTTCAGTCTCTTTAGCAAATGGATCAGTGGAAAAAGGATATGCACCAAATCAAGTACCTGCATGCAGGGCCTGTATCCTAATGATAGACTGTAATCATTTTCTTGAAGGCTTAAGTGTTATTCTTTGCCTGGATAGGATGACTTGCGCAAAGTATGGATATCAAAGAATGGATGTGGAGTTACCAAAACCATTGGAAGGGATTTATGATGCATTACCAGCAATTCCAGAAGATGTATATTTGACTAATCCTACTTTACAACAGAATATGATACAAGAAGTAAGAGAACAACTTAAGAAAAACCCTAGGCTGAATCCAGTCACCAGAAAACAGTGGAAGGAACTTGCAGAACCTATTGGGAAGAAGTTAACATTATCCAAGATGCTGTCTCCTGAGGTTCTAGACGAATATACACCATGGAAGGTGTCAGTGCTGTTTCCAATTATTTCCCTAACTTTGGGGTTAATCTCAGCTGGAGTTGTAGGATGGATGATTAGGAAGCGAATTTTATCTGCCTTGGCTAATCCACTTAGGCATGTACATGGATTTGGTGGAGAAGCACAAATGGTGGTAGCTGCGGATGAAGAAAATCATGCAGACTGGCAGAAAAGAGCAAGAGAAATTAAAGACACCAAAGTGTGTGTAATAAACAAACGATTATTGTCTTACTTTGAGCCTAGTCAGAGAAATGTAATTGAGTCGCCAGTTCCTAATGCACCAATAGAACTTATAGAACAATACCCGAAAATTCCAAAAATTACTACAACTTAATGTTTATATTTTTAATAGTATGCACATTTATAATTATTAATCTAAGTAATAACCTTGCCTGCCCATATGTATTTAGGATGGACCAGCCACCACCTCCACCACCGTACCAAATCAGAAGAGGGTTGGTTCATCTTCAGTGACTGAGAGAGACACAGCAGCCAGGACCTTCATCCCCAACTCGAGCTCCAACTCCTCCGTCTCCTGAGGACATGGGATGGACGTCCGAGGACGACTGGGGCTTTCAACCTGCTGGAGTGGCTCCTTCTGGGATGCTCCACCATCAGGTTCCCCTGGTTTTCCGGCTGCTGTAGACAGTCAAATGTAAAAGTGTGTTGGTGTTTTATGTTAATATTTTTCTTATTTATTTGTAAATATATATATTTATCCTTCTTTGTCTATGTTTTGTTTTAGTGGACAGCAAAAGTTGAATGTATTAGAGAATGTTGATGTGAAACAGTCTAGTTCCATCAAGGGCTGGGGGTGTAATAAATGAAAATTTGTGATTATTAACAGTAAAAATTATTGCTTGAACGAAATTGTTTAACAAGGCTGAAAACCGAGGTTTCAAGTGGAATAACATTTAGTTTCAAGAACGCAACAGTAATGGCATATCAAATAACTACAAAGAAACACACAGTGAAACTAATGTATTTTTTTTAATAGCATGTATCTAACTTCAAAACAAACAACAACAAAAACTAACTGAGTCGTTAATGACGTCAACCAAATGTTTAATGGAAAATACACGCAGCTCTGTATTCTAAACAGCATTAGTTAAACCAATGGCCATTTGTTACTAATTTTAGAATGAATGAGAAAAACACAATATCTTCATATATGCTGTGAAAGGAAGAAAATTTTTAGTAGCGTCCGGAAAGTGGAACTGAAAAGACCTCGATACTGTTCTTAGCAACTCTATTCGAAGAAGTTCTGCTGTCTTTTTCTACATTGCAGCAGCTACACTCTATACTGTTCTTAGCAACTGTATTCGAAGAATTTCTGCTGTCTTTTTCTACATTGCAGCCGCTCCACTCTATAGAGTGATGTCCAAAAGTCTGCATTACTATGTAGTTTTCCTTTTCTATGTTCTATGGTAAATGTGAACTCATTTAAGTATTTGATCCATCATGATGTATAAATGAAAATTTCTGATCTTAATACCAAAATTTTTGGTATTAACTCAACCGCGCCATATTCTCTGTCTATTGCTTTTGCTGTTCAAAGCTGAAACCCCCCCACTGTAAGTATTGTGTCTAATAAAGTTCTAAGAAGTAAACAATAGAGAATTTGCATGCACAGTCTTACTATATTCTATTAATAAATATCAAATGTAGCATAAACCATATCTGTTAAATTTCGTAGTTAGGATTAAAACTCATACGACAGTTTTTGATATCCAAGATATATCTACTTAACCCGAGTTTGTAACTAAACTAGGGCTTAGGGTAAAAAGTCATTTTCTGTGTAGCAAAAATTAATAAGAAATAACGGACCACTTGTTTCTTATCTAAACAGAAAATAGGCATTTTCACCTCATGTGGAGGCACCTTTGGGCGGGACGAAAAATTCAAATTACAATTTCAATGTAATCAGACTATATTAATTTCTGCTCAATATCTTGAAATATTTCACATATAAGTAGCAGCAAATGTGGCATTCCAAAATTATGGAAAGGATATTTTTCTAAATCAATGCGATTAAATTCCATGAATTAGAGTGTCTGAGAATGACGTCATTTTTGACGTTCTATATTTTGTTTAAAATTTAACTTTGTGTAATAGACAATTTGCTTCGCGCTTCGGTTGTTTTATCAACGATGTCGCCTACAAAATCCATCGAAGATGTTGAACGTCATGTGAAACTTGTATTAAAAAATTGTAGATCAGAATCAGAGGTATTGTTTGGTTAGGTAGATGTTGTTTAAAATTTATTTAGAGCCGACTTTTTGGATACAATATTGCGAAAATGTATCATGGAGCAAAATGTTTTAGTCAGGCTGAAAGGTTTTTAAATTGTCTAAATTTTTGTTCAAGTTTTGTTTAGATTTCTTGCTGATTATATTAGCTTGCGTCCTTCAGATTCAAAAGCTCATAAATTGATGGGTGATATAATGTGTGAGCAAAAATTATACAATGGTGCACTTGCAGCTTACAAGCAAGCTATTCAATTAAAGCCAGACTTTCGCGATGCATTGGTTAATCGAGCTTTAATGGCTGCTCGCTATTTAGAGAGTACTGTTGCGGCTGAATGCATTGAGCATTTATCAAAAATGTATCCCAGTGATTTGAAAGTTTGTATTTTAGTAATTCTTAGTTTTTAATTAACGAGTGATGTTTTTGAAAAATAAGGAATGTTTCATGTTGCAAATGACTGGTTTGAGAGATGACACATTTTTAAGCATGTGCCTTTTGGTAACGTTATTCAGCTTATTGGCGGTGGTATTAGATTATGAATATCCATATGTTTCAATTCCTTGTAATTCTTGTATTTGTAAAATTTAGATACTATTCTTGAATTTTGCATCTATGGCTTCTCTGGTTTATTTAACTTTTGCATACTAGTTATTTCAATGAATGCATAATCAATCAATGTGAGATTGTACGGCGAAGCAAGGTTATGCTAAACATGAATTAGTAACGGTAGAATAGATAGTTTATCAATTATGTTCATATGGTACTTTAGAATTTTCTAAGCAGTTCTAAATGCTCAAAGAATCTAAAAATTGATTGAGGTCTAATTTCATTGTTCGTTCTGGCAAACTGTTATTAATGATAAATCACAGCCATTTACTAACAGATCTCTTTAGCAAAAGTTAAATATTCTTTTGAGATAAATATCAGATCATAAATTTATCACGATAAACGTTACTCAGAGCTAATACATTTTACTTGTAAAATTTGCTACAGTGAAAGATCTTTTATATTTAATATCAGTAATTACTTTCTAATGTTTCGCGATAATTATGAAAGTGCATATTGACTCCTATCTAAGGCGGTTATTTGTATTGCGTGTTTTTTATTGTTTGCCTTTGACGGCATAGTAAAGTCTTTATTACTATTATTGTTATTAATTCTTTACATGTTTGGAAAATATGGTACTTTAGATAGTTCTTGTTCTTGTTACTTGTCACTAACATCTTAGTTACACTCATAAATATTTGCTGATGAGTTTGCTATTTTTGCTTCATGTACTGTGCTTTCAGTATTTCGCTAGCAAGATAATTGCTTCTCTTAGCAATTTGTGAAAATGAACATTCTATATTATTTAAGCTACTGAGTTATGAAAGACAAAAGCAACTAAGTAATATCCAACAACCTATATAACAGAATAGTTTATATTCATGTTATTGATTTAGTATAATTAATTAACCGAAGGAAAAAATCATTTCACAAATCCTGATTATTCAAGGGTGTATTTTTGAAAAACCTCGGCCGTGAATGTCATTTTGAGGAATAGGAGTTGTTGATTAGTGTGTGAAATTCTTTCATTTACATTTCTATTTTACGGCCTCAATACATCTCTTGAGCTTGCTTTTTAGCCTGTGTCAATTCGTGAGCCAGTCAACTCTAACAATTTAATAGAAAGAGGTCTAAGACTCTAACTATTTAACTCCAGCCAAATCAGTATCTGCAGCCAGTTAGATGAGTCAAATGCATCGCTGATTATCATCCTATGTACTCGCTAATTGTTTTAATTCAATATAAATGTAACTACTAAGCATTTTCTTTCCATTACATGTTATTAACACACACTTCAATGTCACGTAAAGTAGTGATACGACATTTAATCCTTGTTCCATCAACTAATTGGTAACGTATTAGATACATATACTAATTAAAATCTTTGATGGCTTTCCTCTTTGCTGAGCGCTTCTCCAACTTCGCCTACTCTTCAATTTGCTCCTATTTCATCTCCTGTGACTGTCCTCGCTGCTGTAAAACTTGACTTGTTTTCATTTTTTTGTTGTGTATGCCTTCAGCGGCTAAATAAAGTCATTGATTATTATTATTATTAAATGAATTGACATACTGGTAGCTGAATGTAAATCCTATACCGGTCTTGAATCACTGTGAGTGTATGAGAAATTGAAGTAATGAAATAGTTATATTAGCATTTGGATACCAGGAAGATCACTTTCAGATTATTGTTGGTTATAAAATATTAATTACGCCTTTTAATAACTAGACATTATTAAGTATGGTTTATTTGAACATATTTGAATCTCAGTACAAAACAGCATTTTGAAAAACGTTTGGTTTTCGTCTATGAGTTTGTCAACCAAAATAATCTTGTACTTTGAAAATAATGTTAATGCATTGTTTTGATTTTGTTATATATTCCGTATAAATAAATTTTTACAATAGTAAATTGTATTTTTACTTTAAAATAGCAATTTTAAGTCAGCTAGATATTAAATATTTTAATATGTTTAAATTGTTAAAAAATTTACATTTCGCGTATAGGATATTTATAGTGCACGACTTGCATTTTTATCCAACTTTAAACGGCTTTGATAGAATAATTTTAGTTATTGGAGATACGCGAAGTAATGAGTTACAATCTTCATAAAAATAACGAAAACGACGTGATGACAAAATTGGAAACCGATGCACGAAATAATTCCGATAAAATAGAAGTCCACCTGAAGTTTATTGATCACTTATTGACTGCACAAAGGTATAACGAAGCGTATAATCACGCAGTGGAAACAGATTCACGAGGATTATTTACAGATCTTAGATGGTATAAGTCTGTTTCAACTACAATTGAAGTAAGATAATTTTTTTTACCCAATTATAATTTATTGTAGTCTTGGATTGACGAAGAACGTGAGAAAAGTGATGAGGATACCTTACGGGATGCTTATCTGCATCTTTTATTAAAATACATTCAAATATTTTATTGTGCTGTTTCTTCATCTTCTGTACATGTTTCATCAAATTATTTGCAAAAGTATGTAGTTTTCAATAATTACTTTATTTGAATTATTTATTTTGATCTAATTCCTAAGTTTGTCTGTAAATAAGGCATTTTTCAAAACATAGAGTTTGGAGTGTACTATTATAGTTTCCGCCCAACACGAAATATTTTGAATACTAACTTTCTTGCCATTCGTCAGCCCGCTCTAGCAACTTTTTTTGATCAGTGGATTTAGCCGAGTAAGCCCATTGGAAAACGGAATCTTCAACTAGACTGAATAGGATTGCGTGACTACTGCTGCCGGCTGCGATTGTTTGTCGGTCAATAATTGTCAAGCTTGGAAATTTGCTGGCAGAACTTGAAAATTAATCCCCAATTTAACGATATTTGGAGCAGGCTTATTTGCCTTCCGATGCTTATTCAAGCTGGAAAGATGTCTATGAGAGCAGACGTGGGTTAACTTCGTATCAGAGTACTTGCACTTCACCAAATTGCCTTCATGAGGCGTAAAATGACCCATTCTGACCATTCAGAACAATCTGAAAATAATACTTCATAAAAATCACGATCAAAAGATTTTTTAAATAATAATTCATAAAAAAGGTTTTTTAAATATGCTGATAATGTGCTGTGACATGTTATTCAATTCTGAGCTATAATGGATAATATACAAATCTATATGCATTTTTGTTCTATTACATTTAAATTATTCAATGTAGCATGCAGGGGCGGATATAGAGGGAGCCATTGAGATAGTGCAATAGTTGACTAAAACTTAACTTCTTTAGTCGGGGTTACTCTACCAGTCAACAGACTGAAGAGTCCGTGTCAACAGATCAAGTCCGTGACTCTTCCCCTGGAAGTGTACCCGCTAGGGCCGGATCTTGTATCATGCTTGACCTCTGGCGACCCCTGGCACGCAGAGTGCTGATCTGTGTTGAGTCTGATCAGCAGGAGTGAAGCCGAAGGCCGAGCTTCATGAGAGGGTTGCGCCTCTCTACAGCTTTCACCAACCAAGGCTACTAACTGAGGTAACTCGTGAGCACTTGCGTCTGCCTGTTATGGAACCCATGACGAAGCAAAGCTCCCTCATAGGTAAGGCTCAGCAAATGCTGGCCTGGGCCTATCTAGAGGCCAGAGACTGAGGAAAATCCTCTGTATAACTGCCCTCGTAGACGCACTCTACGGCTCTGGGCATAGACGTCGCCGTCTGCTCCTCAGAACAGACAGTCTCACATCACCGTCACCGCCCCCATATGTGCTCCCGCACACATGGCAGCACCTTCTTCTACCCTATTGTTTAACGTCCACTCCTGGTTCGGGACTCCGCGAAGAGACGCGCCCATCGAGTATTGGCTCAGCGTCTCCGCCTACCCAGGAACCACCACATGGAGGTTACTCTCCAGGACGATTCGGGCGTAGCCCTTGGGTTCCCAACTTCTTTAGTACCAATTTATGCACTTAGAATTTTATTTTACCTTGCCCCTCTCCCCTCCAATATTACTTCTGCGTCCTCCCCTGGTAGCATGTGTACAATAAGAAACTCTTTCATTAATTTGGAAGTTCATTTGTTAAAGTTATTACTTTGCTATTGATTTGTTTTTAGTAGAAGGTTGTTTTTCTAAATTTTAGTTAAAAACATTTTGATCAAAATGTTTCATCACTTTTGTAGAAAACAACAGAGTCTTACAAGTGTATCAATTTGCTGTACATAATAAATATAAAGACATTAGGTCATTTAAGGCAGAAAATTACAAGCATAATAAAAGTCAAACAGCGGGGTCAGTCACATGAGATGAATTAGGACCAGATGAATGAGTAAATATAACAAGAAACTAGCAGAAGCACAAGCACTATTAAAAAACGAGTGAATAGTGCGATGTTTCTTGGGACGAAGAACAGAACGTGACAACACCGTCAGAGCGAGTGGAGTGGGGATTCGAGAACTTTATGTAATCAAATGGATCAAGGTCCAGATTGCAAATTAGTAAACGGTTGAAAGGGGGAACACTCATGAACGTAAAGTTTTAGCGGGAGAGTGGTGAATTTGGGCACGAGACAGTCAGCAGCTGGCAGAACCATAGAGAAGAATGGCACAAGGAATGGACTTGAACAATGAGTTTCACAGCAGATAATGTATTAAAGAGAACATTAAGAAAAAAGACAAAGATAGGAATTAACTTTGCGGAGACTCAAAAACACATATTCAATTCAAGTTTGCAGCTAGTTTAACTTGGAGAGGCAAATCCGATACAGAAAATACTGCAAAGGTGATATCACAGGTCTTTTTTGTCTACAAGATTAACAGAAAACTAATTACACAACGGCTCAAGATCATATTAGATATTTGGGGCAGTAAGCAGGGCGAATTTTTGTGAACAGTGAAAAACAAGGCGATCATCAATTATTGACAACCGAGAAATAACGGTGGTAAGAGAGGAGCAGAATTGATTAGATTTTAACAGTAGGGAGATCCAAGATGTTTTCCAACAAAGTGAAGAACGTTTAGAGCAAATAAAGGAGTTCTGAGATGCTTTAAATGGATAGAAAGAGTTGAGGAAATTTATGAATTAAAAGAAAAGGACCCCAATACAACGTGAAGTTTTAAACCAGTATTCTTTATTGCCTACTTTTGTTCAGAGTCGATAATTTTCCTTCTTGTCTAATTGACTTTCAATAGTTGTAATGAGTTAAATAATGACTGCATTTAGCCCATTCCAGATTCACCCAATTTTATGAAACCGAAATTCAAGCATTTATTATCATTCTAAACAAAATTATATTTTCGACAAATCACTACCGCATCTCCAATGACTAAAACGAATCTAATTTATGCATGGGTAGAGAATTGCGCAAACATATTTATCTATAAAGTAGACCTTCATAAAACTTCCTTCAATAATATCCAGTTAAAAACAGGCTAAAGAAATTTTGAGAAGTTGCCACATCTTAATGGCCACTATCTTAGTCAAATTGTGTATTATTAATAATTAAAGTGAAAAGAGCAATGTTCTTTAAAATATAATTTTGATTTTCTTATAAAATTACAAATGCATGCAGTAGGCTTCAAGAGTTTTTTATCTGTATTGTTCGCAAACTTTGTATAATTTCAGCTTTTATTTTATAAATATCTCATTTTACATTAAATTTTCAATATTGTTTTAAATCTGATCATAATTAGTTTAAATTAACATTCGTAAATGCAGACATTCTTATTAACAACTCAAAATTCGTTGAATGGTTAATTTCAAAATATGCAGCTTCATTGTATGTATATTCAGGTGTCTCTTGCTTATTGGATCGAAGTTTATATTTTGCGAAATAATACGCTTAAATTGCTTTTTGGATCGCAGTTTATATTTTGCGAAATAATACGCTTAAATTGCTTTTTATCTGCAGTACTCTTTGGCAATTACTATATGTACTACTTTTTCACACTTTATAGAAGATTTTTAACATAGTAGTAGCTCATACTAGAAAAAATGTTAGTATAATAGTTCAAAGAGCCCATTCTTTATGAATTTGTGTTTCTATAAATAAATAAAATATTAATTGCTAAAGAAATCGATTATAACTACAGGCAACCAGGCTTGTGATATCTTCCAAGTTTT
>CABFPE010000032.1:2349695-2364783 GCA_900660155.1 Hofstenia miamia | reverse complement strand
TATATATATATATATATATATGTATTTGTATATACTTTATTGAATGTACGTGTAATGAAATTGCGCTTGCTCCCAGTAAAACAAATAACACTATACTTTTTCGGGGACTATAACAAACTATTTAAATGATTCTGAAAGAAAGCTCATTGATAATTTATGTGATACTTTTAATTTAGATATTGTAAATATAGCAACGCCAACAAGAATGAATGCACTAATTGACTACACTATTATTCAAGGAAACTCACGCATAGATAATGAATCCTACATATTTAACAGCTTTTCTGATCATAACCTTGTTTTTGCACACATCTAATATACGTCAAAACACTTTCAAAACTAGTATTTTCAAGAAGTTTTGTAAATTTTTCAGATGAGAACTTTTCGAACCTTTTTAATAAAGTTCCTCTTAACTACATATATATAAATTAGATGACTTGAATCAAATGTTCAATTTCATTGCAGCTAACATTAGTAGACGCCTTAAAATTCTTGCTCCTACTAAGAAGAAGTTCATGAAACATCATTCAAAATGTAGTCTAAAAACAAAAATATATTCAAACCCTCACCTCTGATTACTTGAACATAGAAAACTTGATATATGGTATAAAATCAGAGATATTAATGAACAATGCATTCATTTAAAAACTGAGTTTAGGAATCTTAACCCATTAAACGCGAATTTTTTTTCTATGAATTTAATTGTTTTATTATATGAAAATAGTGATAACTAAAATAGTTAAAGTGATATTTAGCAAAAATATTCATTTGTTTAGGAACCAGAGACTTTATTTTGTTGGCAACCATTGTTGCCAATCGCCAGTAGAGTGAACAAACTTCAAAAAATTTCATAAAACTACTATAATGTATTGAGTAAAACATCTCTATTATTTTCTATAAATGCACTTGAATACAAAGGTGAATAGATTGTTTACACATGCAACATCAACGTTGTGAATGATATAGGGTTTGGCACTCAACATGCAAAGGTGGCTGATGATCTTCAGTGCTTTCTACTTCCTCTAATTCTGGCATTTCGGCATTCAATAATCATCTAGGTAAATGGGAAACTTCTCCCAAGTTCTCGTCATCTGATAAGTGTGAATCACAATCCGTCTCAGCTTCCGGACGCTCTGCAGGTGGTTGTACTGCTATGATGGTATCTTCCTCGTCGTGGTCAGATTCTGAATCGTCCCAACAGACCATGTCTATAACGTCATTCAGTGTCAACTTTTTTCTACTCATGCTGCGAGAAGCACATTCACTAAACAGATGAACANCTACACTATTATTCAAGGAAACTCACGCATAGATAATGAATCCTACATATTTAACAGCTTTTCTGATCATAACCTTGTTTTTGCACACATCTAATATACGTCAAAACACTTTCAAAACTAGTATTTTCAAGAAGTTTTGTAAATTTTTCAGATGAGAACTTTTCGAACCTTTTTAATAAAGTTCCTCTTAACTACATATATATAAATTAGATGACTTGAATCAAATGTTCAATTTCATTGCAGCTAACATTAGTAGACGCCTTAAAATTCTTGCTCCTACTAAGAAGAAGTTCATGAAACATCATTCAAAATGTAGTCTAAAAACAAAAATATATTCAAACCCTCACCTCTGATTACTTGAACATAGAAAACTTGATATATGGTATAAAATCAGAGATATTAATGAACAATGCATTCATTTAAAAACTGAGTTTAGGAATCTTAACCCATTAAACGCGAATTTTTTTTCTATGAATTTAATTGTTTTATTATATGAAAATAGTGATAACTAAAATAGTTAAAGTGATATTTAGCAAAAATATTCATTTGTTTAGGAACCAGAGACTTTATTTTGTTGGCAACCATTGTTGCCAATCGCCAGTAGAGTGAACAAACTTCAAAAAATTTCATAAAACTACTATAATGTATTGAGTAAAACATCTCTATTATTTTCTATAAATGCACTTGAATACAAAGGTGAATAGATTGTTTACACATGCAACATCAACGTTGTGAANTTCTTAAAATATATTGCATATTTACATAAAATAAACTGGAGTTGTTTATATGTTGTGTGTATGCTATATAAATTTCCGGAAAGTACTTGGGGACTTTCATGAAAATTGACCAATATCATTGCCGAAGCGAGCAAAATGTTTATTTTTCTAAAATTTGAGCTCAGAAAAATATATGGTTCATAGAGGTTGGCACAGAAAAAATATATAGCAATTATACTTACTANCGTCATTCAGTGTCAACTTTTTTCTACTCATGCTGCGAGAAGCACATTCACTAAACAGATGAACAATCACACACTAGAATGACGAAGCGAAAGTTTACACTGCATAACTGTAACTGAAGCAGATTTGAAATATCAGCCAATGAGAGTGGTTCTTTGATCTGATTGGTTGATCCTCTTCTCCATCAAACAGCGTCATCTCTCAGGTACATACTAGTGTTCGGAAGTGATAGCAAATTAGTTTGCGCACAAAAATACGGTAGGGTGAGTTGTAAATTATAGTTAGTCATCCAGACATCATAGTTAGTCTGATTTATCGTAAGTATTACCGGCGAATGGCAACATTTGTTGCCACCGAAGATAAAATGCTTCTGGTAGAACATGATTCTGTCCAATAGCCTTTGCGTTCGTTCTATGGCATCTACAGTTCATGAAGGAATTTATAGATAAGCTTTCAAAGCAAAGTGAAAATATTTTGACTTGATGCAACCAAGGATTACAGATGTACTTTCGCGACTACCAAGGTACATGATTTTAGGCCTATATAATCGTAAGAAAAATATCCAATGATTACAGTATACATTACAAAAGCATCAATCATACACGGCAGAATGCCATGTGATGTCAATAGCCTTATCATGATATTTTTTTAGGACAAAAACACAAAAAAATGGGAGTGGCAACAATTGTTGCCAATCACCATTAATGGGTTAAGTCAGAAATACGTTCTTTCAAGCACAAATTACGCAGTGATTTTTTAAAAACTCACATCTAAGCACAAATGGAAATTTAGGGATAAAATTTTAAATAAGGGTAGAACATTAGAAACAAATATTAGTGAAATTTAAATGGCAATATTTTTTCTAAACGAAATGAAATTACTAATCATTTAAATGATATATTTGTAAATCTAGGGACACACATGTGACGAAACGTAGACATTAAGTTGCACCGTATTTTCATTTATTTCAAGTTCTCAGCTATATGGAATGTAATTGCAAAACTTGATTCAAATATATCTTGTGGATCACAAAATATCCTAATCTTAATTATGAAAAATTATATAAACTATTTTGTAAATCATTTACTTTTTATTAAAAACTAAGTATCAACACTTTCCCCATTTTTCTTAAGTACTCGGACATAATTGCTGTTTATGAGAAAGAGAACCCACTAAATGGTAAAAATTATAGGCCAATCTCAGTTACATTTGCAACCGAATACATAACTATTTAAAATCAAACAATATATTATTGAAAAATCAGTTTGGATTTAGACCTACCTGCTCTTGTATTTGTTACTGAATCCTTCAATGTGATTGGAAATCCACTTCAATATATAATTCGGTAAGACTTTTCTTGTTCAAGCATCAGAATATAGAAATTTTTTTGTGATTTCTTGATACGCTGTGAATTTCTTCATGTGCGTGTTCGATTTCTTTTTGATGGTGACATCGCTAATTATCTCGGGTGGTTAGACGTGCAATGTTTTCAACAGATCACTGTTATCCAATCACCTAGTCGAGCCGTGGCCTAATATGAAAACTCATGGAGCAATATTCTCCTAAACGACTTACTCTAATAAAAATTGAAATAGACGGTTCTTATAAAAATGCGGAAAGTAGCACTATTTTGGAAATTGTTGTGTACTTAAGTTTAAGTAGCACATTTGAAGCATTATAAAATGTGATATAATAGTATTCCATAATGTCAATACTGGATGGTCAATGATTTCAGTAATGTCTCAATTGAAATAGCGGAATCGTAATGTAAATTCGAGAATTGTAATTAACAAAAAACCTCAATTAGCAAAGTGTATTGTAATTATAAATATAAGTGCTGATAATGTAGAAGGAGTGATGAAAGCCAACAGAATGCTGAAAACAGCTGAGGAATCGTATTATTCCTCTATCTTGTAGTGTTTTTGGATTTACGTATCTTTATTAGTTATCGCGCTTAAGAATAGCCATTTCCAAAAAAAATTCAGTTGTTGAAGGTTACCGCGTCATATGAAATGATGTATAAATGCCGAAATTTATATAGATTCCGTGTCGGGTTAGGTCTGGTGAAGAAAAAAGTGACCAGTTCCCAAACAATGAATCAAATATATTTTAAGCGAATTTAATTAAAAGAGTACAATCTTCAAGAATGCTCGTATTTCATTTTAAACAATATTTTAACTCTTCCCTGCCTTGATTTTCATCAAATAGAGGTTGATCCTTGACTATGCAATTTACTGTTCTGATAACACTTGTTTTCCAAAGAAAATATTTATTTTCCATTTCCTGTAACTGGCAGAATTTAGTTAACTAATTTTGTTTACTTAATTGTACAAATACAATTGAAAGTAAAGAAATCCAATCGTAATACATATTATTTAGATTAGCCACACTACATAGTGACTTATCTTCAGTGATGAACATTCAAACAATTTCCAAATTTACATTTGAATTGAAAAGTAGTTGGTTGATATACAAGAATAAAATTTAAACTGTTATTTACAGGATTGTCAATGAGGCAGAGTTTTGATGTCATTACACAAAATTTTCCGTGACGATCCACATGGGCCCACGGATCCCCACGATACAAATCATATGTAGTTATATCTAGGCTAACTATTTTTTATTACTGGCTTTTCGCCAAGTTCATGCAATTTCATATATATATATATATATATCAACATTCAAAGGGGATGGGCTGTTGCTCTCCTTGACGATATGTACTGTAGACGTTATTTTGTCTTGTTTTACTGAATCAGAATATGTATTGATGTTACAATGATTTTCATTGGGAATTCCCAGATTATGATTCTTTGCAACTACTTTAAAGCATAAGCTAGACTGAAGCACTCTATGCAATGAAAATATCTTAAGGGCAATATACGTCACAATAATCTAGTTATTGAAAACTGACTAGCTAAGACACATTGTAGCTGCTAGAAAAGAAGCTACAATTATTTCGCTAACTTGTTGGATAAGTCAATTCATTGTTTGTAATTGTCAATTTATGCATACTCAAATATTAAATTAATCAAAATTATTTAATTCATGGCTTAATTCTAATTACAGAAGATATTTATTTGAAAATTGCTTTTACATTTCTTAGGCAATGTTGAGTCAATCTAATGAAATACAGTGATTTTAAATTCAAATTTCATTTAAAAGAAAGGCGAATCATAAGAATGTGTGCGCAACAAAGAGTAGTGTCAAGATAACTAACTCAATGCTTGAACGAAGCAATACAAAGGTACGATCTAAGCGTTAAAGGTTTGTGCATTTTTTGATATTTTAATCAACCTTTTCTAAATAGATGGATATATTTAAAGAAACAATATGACATCGAATAACTATATTGGGAGGTACTTTTCTTTATGTGAATCCAGTAGTGAATGATGCAATAACTTAACTTCACCGCAAAAGCAAGTCGCTGTCATATACTCAAGTGTGGAAATAAATCCATGAAATGAGGTAGAATTCTGCAACATAGTGTATGCTCTTATATTTTTGATTATTATTTAAATCTTGACTCATTTGTACTTAAATGTGACAAACATTTCACTTTCATAACATTCAATGGTCATCATCCTCATAAGCATCATCATCATCATCATCATCATCATCATCATCATCATCATCATCATCATCATCATCATCACCATCATCATCATCATCATCACCATCATCATCATCATTATCATCATCATTAGAGGTTGACGGTAAACCGAACTGAAACCAAAACCGCGGTTTTCATGCACTGCAACAAGCGAACAATCCTGAGAAGTTCGTGGAAATGCCCGTGAGCATAGAAGAAAGTTGGGGAACTACTTTGCCGCTCTGTAAAGCTGAGATCAAATGCCGCGATGAGATCAACGCTCTATTGTCAGACAAAGAGACAATGAAACGAAGCAAAAGCCCACCAAACGCCCGTGCAGAGTGTCAAGTGATGGAAGAAGCTATTTCGTTGCTCAAGCCCTATGAAGAAGCCACAGAGGTATTTTGCGCTGACACATAAGTGACAATTAGCTTAGTATTCCCTGTTCTCAAGGAAGTCAAGGCAAGTTTAGAGTCTGTCAACGTTAACTTGCTACAACACTTCAAGACGTTTCTTCTGGCAAGATTCAACGAGCGCTTCTGGGATTTGGAAAGCAAGCCACTCTATTTAGTGAGAACAATGCTGGATCCTCGGTATAAATCCATGCTATTTAATGCAGTGCAGTGCAGAAAGCAAAGAAAATCATCACAGAAAAGCTTGGAGAAATCCCGAATACCGCAGAAATTCCATGTGACGATCATCAGCCCGTTCCAGCAAAGAAGTACAAGTCTGAAATACTTAAATCGCTGGCTGGGAAATTGGCAAAATCCAGCGAACCGACAAATCTAACAGAATTTGAGACGTACTTATCAATGGAACCTCTAGAACCAGAAAGGGATGTTTTGCACTGGTGGAGACTTTACACTGCCAAGCTGCCAAAGCTCTCGCTACGGGCGAAAAAGTTGTTGGCAATTCATTCAACAAATGTGTCATCAGAACGCATGGATTCAATTGGATCGAACACCATCACCAAGAAGCGATGCAGTCTTTCTGGTGTCAATATTTCTTCTCTCATTAAGACTAAGAAAAACTTGAAATTAATCTTNAAATAGATGGATATATTTAAAGAAACAATATGACATCGAATAACTATATTGGGAGGTACTTTTCTTTATGTGAATCCAGTAGTGAATGATGCAATAACTTAACTTCACCGCAAAAGCAAGTCGCTGTCATATACTCAAGTGTGGAAATAAATCCATGAAATGAGGTAGAATTCTGCAACATAGTGTATGCTCTTATATTTTTGAATTATTATTTAAATCTTGACTCATTTGTACTTAAATGTGACACAAACATTTCACTTTCATAACATTCAATGGTTATCATCCTCATAATCATCATCATCACCATTATCATCATCATCATCATCATTATCATCATCATCATCATCATCACCATCATCATCATCATCATCACCATCATCATCATCATTATCATCATCATTAGAGGTTGACGGTAAACCGAACTGAAACCAAAACCGCGGTTTTCATGCACTGCAACAAGCGAACAATCCTGAGAAGTTCGTGGAAATGCCCGTGAGCATAGAAGAAAGTTGGGGAACTACTTTGCCGCTCTGTAAAGCTGAGATCAAATGCCGCGATGAGATCAACGCTCTATTGTCAGACAAAGAGACAATGAAACGAAGCAAAAGCCCACCAAACGCCCGTGCAGAGTGTCAAGTGATGGAAGAAGCTATTTCGTTGCTCAAGCCCTATGAAGAAGCCACAGAGGTATTTTGCGCTGACACATAAGTGACAATTAGCTTAGTATTCCCTGTTCTCAAGGAAGTCAAGGCAAGTTTAGAGTCTGTCAACGTTAACTTGCTACAACACTTCAAGACGTTTCTTCTGGCAAGATTCAACGAGCGCTTCTGGGATTTGGAAAGCAAGCCACTCTATTTAGTGAGAACAATGCTGGATCCTCGGTATAAATCCATGCTATTTAATGCAGTGCAGTGCAGAAAGCAAAGAAAATCATCACAGAAAAGCTTGGAGAAATCCCGAATACCGCAGAAATTCCATGTGACGATCATCAGCCCGTTCCAGCAAAGAAGTACAAGTCTGAAATACTTAAATCGCTGGCTGGGAAATTGGCAAAATCCAGCGAACCGACAAATCTAACAGAATTTGAGACGTACTTATCAATGGAACCTCTAGAACCAGAAAGGGATGTTTTGCACTGGTGGAGACTTTACACTGCCAAGCTGCCAAAGCTCTCGCTACGGGCGAAAAAGTTGTTGGCAATTCATTCAACAAATGTGTCATCAGAACGCATGGATTCAATTGGATCGAACACCATCACCAAGAAGCGATGCAGTCTTTCTGGTGTCAATATTTCTTCTCTCATTAAGACTAAGAAAAACTTGAAATTAATCTTGTAAAACCATAAGAAAATATAGCTTCGAAATTACATGTTTTCATTACAAAACAAAACCAACACCGAACCGAAACCGCGGTTTTTGCCCCAAAACCGATCCGAACTGAACCGAAGTTAAAATTTCAAAACCGTCGACCTCCAATCATCGTCATGGCTTTGAATTGTCTTTCCGTTATATAAATTGAATGTGATTCTATTAATGAGGCAGTTCATTGTTTTAATAAAATGTTTCACTTACGAATATAATGACAATGCAACTCTAGCATTACGCAAAATCCAATACTGCATAAAAATCCGTTATTGCGTAAATTCTCGTGTCCAAAATACAATTATGTTTTTATGTTAGACGCAAGTACTGCGTAAATCGCTATTGCTTAAAAATCCAATACTACGTAGATTTTTCATTGTTCTAAATACGAAAACAGTCCAAGTGAACTCCAGGATTGCGTAAAAATGATGAAAAATGTATTTTTTATAATAGTAAGGGTGTTGGAAAGCTTTTAGAAAAAATTAATTTAATTAGTGGAGTGGTAAATTTTGATATTTCAATACAGTTGCATATTCTGAATAATTTTTAACTCATTTACAATTAAATTATAGATTAGTACATACATTTTTTCCTAAAATCCAATATTTTGTAAGATCTAATGCTGCACATAGAATGTTGTCGCTAAACGAGTTTAAGGCCTTAGTGAAGTTCAACTGTATTTGCATCTCAGAACTGTTCAAAACTTACTGGATTAGCCTTTAAGTGATGCACTTGAACTAACCACGGATGTTTGCGTATCCACATTTTCATCCTAGACAATTATTTGTTATGAAGCGCTCAACACTCTCAGTCGTAATTGGCTTGATACAATACGGAACATTTTCCATAGAAACTTCACTGATGGCACCATTCTTTCCAATAAAGGGCTATGAAAAAGGTTTATCAAAATTGGTAGTAGGTCTTGTATCTGCTGCGTTTCCATTAGCAAATATGATTGGTGTTCCTGTCCTACTGACTTTTGTACGTCCAACAGACATTTACTTTATGTTTTTCGCTGGTCCCATTGTATCTGCCATTAGCTTCATGTGCTTTGGTATATTAGAATATGGGCCAGATGGAACTTCCTTTGGTATAATGGCTTTTACTTGTATGTTTACAGCAGGATTTGGTGCTGCAATAAACTTTTCTTCACTATATGTGGTGCTGACTTTAGCCAAAAAGAAATGGGAGAGACAAATTGGACCATTACTAGAAGCTTCCTATGGAACAGGAGTAGTCATCGGACCCCCCTTGGGAAGTCTTTTGTATGGAGTAGGAGGCTATACATTGCCATTTGTTACCAGTGGTATTTTTCAACTATTTATAGCAATTTTGGCTAAGTTAGTAATTGAAGAAAAAACTGTAAGGGATGACGGCACTTCCCCAAGCATCATGTTTTACTTAACATATTTGTCCAAGCCATATATAATATACGTCATGATATGCATTATGCTATCATCCTCAATGTTTGGTGCAATTGATACAACATTGGGACCACACTTAAAGGAGTCATTTGGACTTTCAGAAAAAGTGATTGGATTTGCTTTTCTGGGTTTTGGTATTACATACGCATTGGCAGGTGTAATATTTGGTATTCTTGTAGATAAAGGACAAGGAGGTAGAGTTTTTGTGGTTTGTAGTTTCTTATTGCCACTATCACTGCTATTATTATATTTTTCATCAGTTTTCACTCCATTGAACTTAGTTAGCATAAATGTCATAGCATTAGGATTGATTGGAATATATGTTGCAGGAGCATTTGTTCCAGGATACATTCTTCTTGAAACCTTTTCACTTCAGTATGAAATGGGCGATCCAAATGCAGCAAAAATGTTCGCAGGTTTTGCAATATGCCTAAGCTATGGTTTCGGAGGTTTGTTTGGTCCCATTATCATTGGTGGCTTCGCATTTGAAAGTTTTGGATTTAGCAATGCAATGCTTGCAGAAGTCTTCAGCTTGTTGTTTGGTTGCATTTTTGTTTTGCTAATGATTATGAGCAAGGGTCTACTCCGACCATTTTATCATTATGAAGAAGAAAATCTACCAATCAAAAAGAATGTTTTAAATTGACTCTGAAGAGTTGTTTTTTAATTTTTACAGTAAATGAAATTTTTATAAGCACTATTTTCAAAACTAAATTGCAGGTATTGCAATAAACTGAAGTAAAAGCTAACATTAATGGTGTGCTGATCAGGGAACAGAATCATTACACAATACAGAATGCCAAAAATCAAGTTAGTAATTGAAAGTTCACTGAAATTTACAGAAATAGCTACTGTTGCTAAAATGATATCTCTGGCACAGACTTTCACAAATACAAAGTAAATTATTGTAAAACTGAGTTGCAGACATAACAGCGCAAAATTTTGCTCGAATTACGATTGTTAAACTTCTTGAAAGAATGAGAAGTTGTTAAAGATAAGCAGTGAGGCATTGAGGTTTTGCAGGTACAACGCATTAAATATTTATTTGAGCTGAAAAGTAAAACATACTAGATGGCAGTAAAAAAGGTTCCTAAGGCCCAAAATTCAAAAATTTATTAACATAGAATCATGAATTGATCAGAAGTGCATTGATTATTAGTTTCAATATACGCACATCTACATTGCTCTTTCCCTATTAGTCTGCTTAAACATAAGCACAATCAAAAAGAAGCATTTTCGTTCTTTGATTGACTATAATAAGGAAAATTTGTAGTAATTTTAACGCTTTCCTTTCTGTATGATATCAAATTGGAAGTGACAATGAAAAAATATTCCAAGCATATTGCAAACGATGCAATCCACAGCAATAGGATTATACTCTTCATTATAATATTGAATGCTTAAAAATATCTTAGGGCTATATTGTTAAGGAGTATTTTGCAAAATGTATTTGAGATTCAATATATGGATTTTTTGGGGGATTGAAAATTTTGAAGAACTACGAAAATTCTTTACCAATGTTTTTATTGCTTTACTCATATTACCGAAAGTTTTGTATTTAATATATATCGCAATTAAAATGAACAACAAAGCATAAATTTATCGCATAAGTAGCTCTAAAACTAATAATAGTAAGGGTTGTGCTCTGTTGAAGAAGATCAAAGTCTAAAATTTAAGTATTTTCAAACAGAATGGATAAACAGTAAACCATGTTAAGTAACTCCTATAAATATAAAATTCCTATTAAGTAATTAACTAACTAATTTAATTTCAGTAGAACTAATATTGGTGTAAAAAGTTCCCTAAATTTATGTTATCTGCATAGGAAAAGTCTATGGGCTAGATAATTCATAGAGTGACAATTTATTATTTTTTTTAAAAAAAATGCATCTAAAATATAAAAGGGTCTTAGAATTTAACAAGAAAAATTCTTTTGATTAAAGTGGGAAACGGGTTACTATTTTTGACCTGCCATCCGACCTAGCCCGCATAGCACTAACCCGTGACCCAACCCTCTCAAAGAAATATTACTAGTATAAATAAAAGCAATACAAAATACTTAAAAAATGTAAACATAATATTGAAGAAATTCAAAGATTCAAATATTTCACTTCTAAAATTGCTATGAAATTCTGGTTAGTGATCTTCCAAAATTCCATCGCAGTGATTATAAAAGAGCCGCGACCCATTTAAGAGTGATCAACAAGCCGATCACTCTAATTTTTTATCCGATTTGCGAGTCTTATCGGGCCGGATTGACCTATTTCCCATCCTGATTTTGGTGCTCTAAGTAGGTTTTTATGGAAGCCTATAATATATGTGGATGCTGCGTTAAAATATCATCTGTATAGAACGTATACTTATGCTTCTGGATGCTCTTAGATACCACTTTTTATGTAATCCTGGGATTAGAAATTGTAATGTTAATTGAAATAACAGAAATCAGCCGAATTTTTTACGAAAGGTGGCAAAATTAGTGAGCAAAGAGCTATACTGATGTAATTGTTTTATTTCATTCCAATGGAGCTTTCACGAACTTAGACTTTAATTTTTGACAATTTTTTCAAATTCCATTCTATGCTTGAAGGGAAACTTCAAGTGACCTTAGAGAACCAGAATAAACTTTAGTTTTGTTATTTAATGTATACCAGTGGAATAAATGAGTGACTTCATTTTGCTTGCAATATGAAGCGGATTTCACTTCAACTTCCACTTTGCATAGTTGACTGAAAAAATGCTTTCTTACAATATCAAGGAATTTAATTTGTAATGAAATTGTCAAGCTACATGTACATCATGTAAATTAGAATGAAACGAATCTAAATGTTTTTGGCTGTAGTTAAAGTATGGTGTTAAACATTAACATGTAATTTGGAAGTAATTGCAAGAATAATGACGTTTAAGTCGATGATACACTTCAGTGTTGGTGACATTAATTTGGGATGTGCAGAGCTGTACTCGTAAATAATTAACAAGGGGGGCTCTATGTTTGAAAATTGATACTTTTATGTTATATTTTGCCCAAATTTTGTTATTCGACAATTAAAATACAACACCACAAACCATAATATAACCTTAACAAAGGGGGCTGGGCCCCTAGTCATATTCAACAAGATATGCTGAGACCCCTGAGCATGCCCTCTAGCACACCCTTGGGTTGCGCCTTTGAACAAAGAATCAAAAGTTGTAATTTCTAAGAAATTGAGAAACATTGCAAATGCAAAAGGTGACATGTCTAATTTACACTGGCAGTTTACTTTACAAGTTTTGGTGAATTAGCATTGCTGTTAATTGTTCATATTCAAGTAACTGGTATTTGACTTGCCACGTGACTTGCTTTAAATCACTTGGGCTGTTATTTGAGGACCATTTCCATACAAAAACTCTTACAAATCAGCAGATGACATCTGTGAAGAATGCCATACTGATTGTAATAAAGAAAGTTTCCGTTGAGGACAATCATAGCAAGAGCTGTAAATTTGAAAACATTTAACCAAAAAGTTTTTACATCTCGTGATCTTTTAAATGATACTCGTATAATTTAGCAATAAATTTTGAAACAATATTATAAAATGCCGGATAAAAAGGAAGTTGATAAACCTGAACTAAATATCAGAAATCCTAAACTCTTGCGAAATCATAGATCGTCTAAAACAATCAACATTTCCCCTCCCTTCAAACCGTCTGTTTTCTTTAGCAGTGTTTATTACTGTGTTGTTTAATAAATTTACTATATTTGATATGTTTGAATAGTGGTACATTCTAGATACTATTACAGACGAACAAAGTTATATTTTAAGGCGAGGAATATCCAATTGCTTGCTATGCACAATAGAATAGCGCAAAACCGATATATCTTCCTGTTGATCAGCCACTAACCAATTTGTGATATTTTATTTTTAATAACTACATTTGCTTAGCTAGGAGTACATCCAATCAAAATTTAATTTAAAATATTATAAATATGAATATTTTAAGTGTAATTTTTGATAAACTTCCGATCCCAGGCATCACTTGCGGAATTTCGAGTGCAATTCCGGTATTTCGGGATCCTGAGATCACGGGAGTGAAATCCTTACATAGTAAGTAATTCTAATAGTAATTGATATTCAATTTAAAATATTTCTTATAAACAGCAAAATATATATATTTCATACATGTAAAGCTTTAAGGTGCTTGATTGCCTTAATGGTTTTTCAGTAACAGTAAGCGCTTTAAGGAGATAGTTGAACACAAAATATATCGAAAATATATTCAGTTCCTCTCCTCCATGCACTTTCGCTTTCAGTTCTGCGTTGGAAAATATTGAATTCGTCAAACGATTTCATCTTGATAAATAAATCTAAATGCGACTATGCCCAATTAAAGTCTTCAAATGAATTCAACATGAGGAATAAATGTAAACGCATTTGGGAGTTATTTAGAAAAATTGTAATATCTCCCGAGTGTGCTTTGCATCTCTAATTATGTATAGAGATACTAACGAACAATATATAAATTGTGTTAAAACTATTCTCTAGTTACAACAAATTCTCTTGCTTATATACAAATTAATATCATCATATGTACAATTTACATGCTAAACCAAAAACATTTGGTCTGACCGATACAAAGAATCTCTACCGATATTACAAAATCTTAGAAATTGCCTTGAAATAGTTTAGATATTATTTAGAAAACATTTAGAAGGCGTTTTACAATGTCATTTGTGGACAGTTGAGTACATTCAGCAACGTTTAAAAATTGTGTTTTATAAGACGTTTAGAAGACGTAACTTAAGACGTCTTACAACATGTTTTATACCATTATCAGACGGGTATAAAACGTTTTATTGTTTATTGGGCAATATCTAATAAAGAGGAAACTTTTTAAAGGGTCGCCAGGGCAATTTCAAAGCTTCATTGTTTTAGGTCACACTACGGCAGATCATTGTTGGCCAATGGAAAACACCTTCAATTAAAGCAAGCAAAATGTAATTAAAACACAAAACTTAATTTAATTCTATTCATATGGAGAAATTGAGAACATCATTTTTGTAAATGTTGTAGCCATCTAACGGATCAATTTGAAAATTTATATGCCAGCAAAATTAAAATTTACAATTTATGCTAACCGAAAATGCTTTGTAGGAATTAATTATAGCATTCTCTTATCGAATGCCAGCAAAGTTGTTACCAAAAATATTTAGCGCGCGGCAAAATGAATCAATAACAACCTATAAAAGCTTTTATGAGCATTTTCTAAACAGTGGATATAGTTATTTTGACATCTACGTCTAAACAAACAAAACCGTTAATCCTATTTAAAGTATTGCAACTACTAGATGAATTTGTCGAACGCATATAGAACAATTTTGTATACTGTAAACTATCTTGCTTTATTTGAGTTTGCATGAAAATTACATTAAGAATGAAGGCAATTCATAAAAA
>CABFPE010000032.1:2327189-2339303 GCA_900660155.1 Hofstenia miamia | reverse complement strand
GTTGGAAGGTGAAGTGTGTTTCCAATTTCGTAACTTTGGTGGGTAGGGAGGTGGTGTCAATTATTTCTATACTTTGTGCTAGTAGCATTGCGTTGATAGCTAGGCGTTGCTCTGTTATAATGTGATATTGGGGCATTGAGCGATGCATGAGTATGTCAATGAATATAAGTTTTGTGACTGAAGGCGTTTTTTAGACTGCTGTTTTTGCTAGCGTAGTTTTTCAGATAATGAATCCAGGTAGCTTTCTAGATCAAGGATGTTGTCTGGTAGAGGTGATAAGTCCTCGATGTAAAAGAAGTTTACATTGATAGAGTATGATTGCTCTTCTACGAGGATGAGATTTATTTGTTGTAAGAGTTTAGGATCTTCTTTCTTGTGGGTTTTGACGATTTAGACAAGGTTGAGTGTTGACCAGTGAATGTTAAGGCATTCTAGGCTTTTGCATTGCCTTCTATTTTTTAGTAATTTTAAGACAGTTTTGAGATGGATGTTGTCATCAAATGTTATGTGCACTGTGCTTCTATAGTAATCTCTGCTGATTTTCAGTAGGAATGAGTCAGGGTAGAAGATAATAGTGTTCACTTTAGGACGTTTGTCTTTGTCAATGACTGTTGGAAGGGCTTTACTAGTTACTTTATTTTCTCTGATTGTTAATATGTTTGATAATGCATTATGTGTTTTCTCAGGTATGTTGTGATGTGTAACTTAGCGGCAGCAGCGTGATGCAATGCAGTAGGGATGAATAGTTTTGCCTTTGATTAGTGAGAGTATTTCTTGACGCTCTGAGAAACAGGAGTCTTGTCAACTGCTAGTTGTTGATGACATTAGAGAGGGTATTTGAGTGAGGATACGCCTTTTGACTGGGATCACAGTGGAGGGTTCGGCGGCTCATTTGTATGCAGTTGATGTTGATGTCATTGGTTGCTGCTCGTTTGCAGTAGCTGAGGACGTCCTGCAGCTAGAGACTTCCGAGATGATATCGCGACCACTGAAGGACCCTGAGGACGTCCTGCAAGGAGATTCAGGTGGACTTGATTGCTGATTACAAGTTTTTGGGCAATGAGCTCTGTGAGAGCTTGTTGTGACTGCTTTGTGTTTCATAATCACTGAGGTCTAAAGGCAATGAGGCAATGTTAATTGAACATTCATTATTAAAGATATTAGATTTAGTGATACATTTTGGCTGTGTGCGCAAACTTATAGGGAAAGAAATGTTTGTTTTAAATTCGTCGTGAACTGATTCTTCTGATAGATTTTTGCATCCAGGTGTTAGATAGAATTCGTTGTTGTCTGATTTGATTAGTTCAAATTCGTTGATGTTAGATATTCTTGCATGCTCAATGTCACAGGATATTCTTTTTATGTTTTGAAAGTGAGTGATTTTTTGTTGTCCAATTCATAGTTGCTATTTAGGAGTATTTTCATTATGGTGCAAGGACCATCCCAATTGAATGATAGTTTGCGAACTTGCCTTTCATCTGTGATGACTCCAGGTGTGCATAGAAATACATTGTCCCCGATGTTGTGGGTTCATCATAAATTTTTCTGTTGAATTGTTGCTGTTGTCTTATTGCGCTCTTTTCAGATTGGACGCACATAGATTCATGTGTCTTTGCTAATTTTTCAATAAGTTGTTTGACTTAGTTGTTGTCAATTTCACCACTGTAGCCTCAAAATAGCATAGAGACAGGTGTTGGGACTTTGTGGCCAAACATAGCTTTGTATGGTGAACTTTTTGTCGTGGAGTGAGTAGATGTATTGTAAAAATATTTTATCATGGGTAGTATTTCTCTCCATTGTTTTCCCATGAGTTTGAGGAGGGTTTGATTTACTCACTTGACTGCTCCATTAGCTTGTGAGTGGTGTATGGTAGTGTGGGTATGGAGAAGTTCTAATTTGTTAGCCAATGATTGGAAAAGAGCTTTCAAATATCTTTCCTTGATCATTGATTAACTGTGTCATGGGACCAAATACACATACCAAATTTTTTATGATGGCTTCTGCTACTGTGGATGATTTGATGTTTTGTAGTGGTATCATTTTACAATATTTTGTGAAGTGATCTACCATGACTAGCACGTATGAGTAGCCCTTGTCGTCTTTGGAGAGTTGTTCAATGTATGCGTTAATGATGGAGCCTTGATATTGTAGTTCATCATATCTATGATGTGGATATATTGTTCAAATTTTACATTGTTGATAGTTATTCTTGCATTCTTTACAGTGCCTTTGATATTGACATAATCTCCTGAGGCACTTATTAGTCTTGTAATGTTAGTTATTATGTCTTCTCTATTCCATCCAATAGTTTGAGCACAGGTGTCAGCCATGATAGTGATCAAGGTGCCAGTGTCAATGGTAACCTTGATATTGTAGTTGTTAATTGTTATTGGGATCAAGTTTCTTTTCAAGTAGATCTGTTACAATCAGTAGCTCTTTCGCTCAGTCTTGGGCAGGCACCCTTATTCCTTTAAATCTTCGTCATTAGAATCTGATTGTTCATGGTGTTTGAGGTCTTTGGCAGTGTAGTAGCCGTCTTCATTGATAAGGTATATGATTTTCTTGCAATCAGGCTTTAAGTGGCCTTTCTCGCCGCATTTTTTGCATTTGACGAAAGGAAAGTTTTCGGGTTTTTCTGCTATAGCCTTTTGTAGTTCATTGTTTTCAGCAGGCGTGTGCCAATGTTGGTACGAGGTTGTTTGTTGCAGTCCTCATTGTCTGTTTACTCTTTCATTGTTTTCAAGAATTAGTTGGATGTTTACAGCTTTCTTTATGAGAGTATCAATGTCATCATCTATGTCACATTTGTTCTCAAATCTAATTTTCATTGCTTGAGGTAGACCTGCATGGATGTATGAGTACAGATCCTGGGGGTAGTATCTGTGTTCTTCTTGTGATAGGCATAGTAGTCTATCCACTTTGTAAATGTAGCTCATTACGTCTTCGTTTTTCTCTAGGCGGCATGTGTACAATTGCATTTGATATTGTTTTCTGGTACACTTGTTGTCGAATTGGTCATTCATGGCTGCGACGAGTTTGTTGTAATCTGTTTTTGTATTTGCATCCCAGTTAAAATAAACTTGTAAGGCTCTGTCTTTTAAGAAGAGAGGCATTTGAGTGGCTCCATTTTGTTGTACTAGATATATCTCAAATAGGATTATCCATTCATGAAAGGTTTGGCCCTTTATGTCGAATTTGCCTGTGAATGGTTGTGGCATCTTGTGGAGTTTGAGATCTGCTTTCAGAGATGTCTGGTAACAAGGATACACGTTTCTTTGACTTGGTGCTAATGGTTGCTTTGGCATATGCTGGTGTTGTGGGCGCAGACAGTGGCGAGGCCGGTTGCGGGGGCGGGCTTGGCGGCGGTGCCTGCAGCTGTTGCAGTAATGGTTGAATTTTTGCGGCTGTTGGTTGCATCAGCTCTGTGATGGTTTCTAAGATATTCATTCTGAAGACGTTCAAGTTTTCTATTGGATGATTCTAAGTTTGAGAATTGCTTCTGTGTGACAGAAGTGGATTTGGGTTGAGGAGACGCAATTAGTGTTAGTTGGCTTTCTAGAGTTGCTATTCTGCTTTCAAGATCATTTATGTGGTCCGTTTGATCCATAATAATTTCCATTAGTTCGGTTTTATTTAATGTTTTCAAACTTGATACAGTACCTATAATTCACCATTTTAGTATGTAAGCTAGGAGAGAAGGAGGTTAGTGGCTGTAAACATTTGTAGGTGTCTGTTGTAATACGACTAGGCTTAATATTCCATTCAGTAAAAGAGTTTTGATTAATACAGTTCGACATGACATTTGGCGAAGCTTGGCAGAAATATAATAAAACTTACGATTTCGATAAGGTGTTGAAGTTTTGAGAGCAACAGAGTGTTCTTTAGACGTACGAGGGTCACCATCTAGCATCATCATAGTTGGCCCTAAGAGTGGGCAAAAACATATTGAAAGCGTAGTATCTATTCTCGTTTACTCCCCCTCAGCTTCGTAGAAAGTTTAGCTGCTCATGGCCATCTGAATATAGAGCATATATGAGAGCAAGAATAAACTAGGTATTGAACCAAAACAATTTATTAGCCGTTTGTGCACACTAGTTCCCTATTTATACAGATAGAATAATAATACGTAATACACCTGCCGAGGCAGAACAAAAATGTAAACACTAAACAACGTGATTGGGTAGCTGAGTATACGCGGGAATGTTGCGAGAATTAGCATGAACGATGTAGAGGCAACTCCTAGCGGCGGCGAGATGATGTGCGTGGGAATTCCGTGCAGTGACAAAGGTCCCGATTGTACAATATNATATATATATATATTTATATATTTATATAATCTTAAAACTTAGTAATTCAACTCATTGTAATATTTACATAGGTTATTTGGAATGATTTCAATATTGAAGGATGATTGTTTACAAAAGAATTTCACACCTAAGTTAATAATTTTTCCATTGCTTGAGTTTGTAATACACTGCACACTTCCAATTCCAACTAGATACTAGTCAATGTTAGAGATTTATTAAATGTAAACAAATGCGTAAACAACTGAATTGGATTCTAAATATAATTGGGAAAACGTTTGCTACAAAATCACGTGCACCACATTTGTTTCTAGAGCGATACACAAATTAGTTTCATCAAGAATTTAAAAAATTTTTTTTTAAAAATTTTTTCAATATTTAAAAATAGTTTTGAAAGAGAGAGCTTGATTTTTGCAGTGCTTTTTATTAAAAAAATTATTAAGCGTTGCAATCCTAACATTGTATAAGGGGACCATAAATTTGAAAGATCCACATTTTCGAATGTGCAATACCCTGTTCATAATTCTCAAGGCTGGCTGAATACAATAAGGGTCTTCCTTTATTATGAAAGCATTGAAGTGATTTAGGACTATCTGTTTTAAATGGAAAAACCTATCTAGGTTTTCAGTGAAAAATCAGAAAGCGTTTCATTCAAATGATTTAATATTTTTATGGATTAGCATGTCTTCAGATGCTAGCGTCGTGCGTGTTTAAGTTTGTTCCTAATAGTTCATATTATGATTATAAAGATTATAATTTTAAATCCATTTGTAATTTTTGATGAGACATGATTTTGTAGAATAAAGAGAAATAATTCAATTATTTAAAAAATTGTATCGTATTTGCTATGTTATATCTAATGTATATACTACATCTTTATTTGATATTTAAGTTGAGTTTAGCTCGCTTTGGCATGCGGCTTGTATTAAATATGTTATGTAATGGTATTAATAAGAATCACCTGTAGACTATATAATCTAAATCTAAGTTTTAAATTTCATTTTTGCATTAGTAAAAAAACAGTTGAACCTTTCGGCATAGAAAGCTCCGGAGATATGAATTCCTGTTCTTCGTCTTTGGGACCATAGCTACCAATCATAATCGATTCTTTGTCAACTAAAGAAAAATATAGTGGCGAAATGAATTGTCTTACCTACCATTTATGCCTTTTCTGACGACTTGATGATGATATCTCAATCCAGGAATAATTCGTTGAGAAATCTAAGAATGTATACATATATTTAAATTATATATATATTTCTTTACCCATATATATATATATATATATATATATATTAGGAAAATATCACAAATTAACACTTTTAATGAATTTCTTTTAAATTATTTCATCATTTCTTTTACAGATGATATGAAGGATTTGGGAGTGATTATTACTAGTAATCTAAAGTGGTCAATGCATTGAGATTATTTATTAAAAAAGGAAGAAATTTAAATTGAATTTATTTAAAAGTGGCATTATTAACTCTTGCCTATGCTTCACCATGCTGGTGGCGATCACGTAAAAATTTAAAAAGTTAGAACATTTCCAAAGTTGTTTGCGCTAGTAGTAATTGCATCTGGCAACCTATTGATCACTTCCGCGAGCCTGAAGACCACCTATCAGATGCCCGAAACCCGGATATTAAGGATTCTCAAAAGGAAAATAAGAAGTTGCGGAAGTTTTCCTTTGGTATGACCCATTTGATTTCCGTCTCCAAGCACCACTGTTTAGGATTCGCATCTACCTGACTTTCAGGCCCTCAAAAACCGCCATATCAAGCGTCTGAAGAAGATGTTTCGCTTTTGGGATCATCTTCACGGAATAATCTGATGACTGTTGGAGAAAAATTATCACTGAGAAGAACTTTCTTTACTTGAAGTTGGTTTGTGCAAGGAAGCAATACACCATTGCTCAAAGTCTTCATATCGAACCATTTGGTTGCCGCGCAACCACAAACAGTGTCCGATGTCCCTCCCCCCCCCATTAGTCCAATTGTCACAAGGTCATCTTTAAAGATGGCCTAGAATTGTCACAAATAAAAATTGGCTAAAATTAATAGACAGTACGGTAAGAACCCGCATTAAATACATATTGGGTAACGAATTCACTCCGTTATATTGTACCTGGAAAAAATGAGAATGTCTAGTCACCCAAGTCACTCTTTGCAACCACACATGGTAAAGAAATTTTTTCAAAGGCATTAGTTTCTGATAAAAATTTTTGGTGAACTAAATTTCGAGCTATCTTCAGTATAAATTATTTGCTTTAGAAATGTTAAAGACATAATGAATCAATTCGAGTTGGCCGATGTAAGGTTCATTGGCCCAATTCCAACTGGTGAAACCAATTATATCATTTGTTAAATGTAAAACATAAAAAGCGATATTATCATTAGAGAAAATTTATTATATTGATCTACCGGAAATCTACTGGATGCGCAAGGAAGTGATGCACTTGAACTAACCAAGGAAGTTTGCTTATCCACATTTTCATCCTAGACAATTATTTGTTATGAAGCGCTCAACACTCTCAGTCGTAATTGGCTTGATACAATACGGAACATTTTCCATAGAAACTTCACTGATGGCACCATTCTTTCCAACAAAGGGCTATGAAAAAGGTTTATCAAAATTGGTAGTAGGTCTTGTATCTGCTGCGTTTCCATTAGCAAATATGATTGGTGTTCCTGTCCTACTGACTTTTGTACGTCCAACAGACATTTACTTTATGTTTTTCGCTGGTCCCATTGTATCTGCCATTAGCTTCATGTGCTTTGGTCTTTTACAATATGGACCGAACGGAATTTCCTTTGGTATAATGGCTTTTTCTTGTATGTTTACAGCAGGGCTAGGTGCTGCAATCAACTTCTCTTCATTATATGTGGTTTTGACGCTAGCGAAAAAGGAATGGGAAAAACAAATTGGTCCACTATTAGAGGCTGCGTTTGGTACAGGCGTAGTAATTGGCCCTCCTTTGGGTAGTCTTCTATATGGTGTGGGTGGCTATACACTACCATTCGTTGCAAGTGGCGTATTTCAATTAATCATTGCTCTTTCAGCTAAATGTATTATTGAAGAAAAACCTGTCAAGGACGATGAGAAAGCACCTACTGTAATGTTTTATTTAAAGTTTCTTTCCAAGCCATTCATAATATACGTCATGATATGCATCATGCTGTCATCCTCAATGTTTGGCGTAATTGATACCACCATGGGTCCACACTTAAGTGAAACTTTTGGGCTTACTGAAGAAGTAATTGGATTTGTATTTTTAGGTTTTGGGATAACATACGCATTGGCAGGTGTATTATTTGGTATTCTAGTAGATAAAGGACAAGGAGGTAGAGTTTTTGTTGTTTGTAGTTTTTTACTACCAATGTCCCTGCTGTTATTATATCTTTCAACTGTTTACAACGAGTTGAACCTAATCAGCGTAAATGTCATAGGCTTAGGGTTGATAGGAATAAATGTAGCTGGAGCATTTGTCCCAGGATACATTCTTTTGGAAAAATTTTCACTTCAGTATGAAATGGGCGATCTAAATGCAGCAAAAATGTTTGCAGGTTTTGCAATATGTTTAAGCTATGGTTTCGGAGGCTTGTTTGGTCCTATTGTCATTGGTGGGTACACATTTCAAGAAATTGGATTTAGTAATACAATGCTAACTCAAATTTTCAGTTTGTTGATTGGTTGCATTTGTGTTCTGATCATGATTATCTACAAAGGTTTACTCAACCCATTTTATCACTACAATGAAGAAAATGAACCTCTCAATAAGACCTCATAAATGTATTTGTAGATTTTAGTGTAAAATATAAATTTGCTTAGTGAAGTAAGATGAAATATTTGAAATAGTACGTTCGTTAATATTAGATTTTGCAATTAAATGATAATATATACTGTAGGGAAATCATTTCTTATATAATTACTATCTGTTTCAATCTCGTTTACTTAAATAAGTCACTTGCAAATTTTCTTTCTGATTCTAATAAATTAGTATTAACATTATTATTTTTATCTCTTACTTCGCACAGCTTCATGTTGGTATTCCTCTCAGCTCGAGGAACTCACCAGTTCCCAGGGAGTCTGAGAGCTTTCCTCAGGACTCTAGCTGTTCCTAACAATGCTGCCTTCTGTGCTACTGCTTCTCCCCACTTTGGTACTCCCAACTCCTCCAAGTATCTCTTGTGCTTCTTACTTACTGCTCCTAGTGCTCCTACTACTACTGGGACTACTTCGACCTTCTTTAACTTCCACAGCCTTTCTATTTCCTCTGCCAACTCCCTGTACTTGTCTATCTTCTCTTTCTCCTTGCTTTCTACATTCTTGTCCTTTGGTACAGCTATGTCTATCAGTATTCCTAATCTTTGCTCTTTGTCTACCACTATGTCTGGCCTCCGTGCTTCTATCACCTTGCTTGTCTGTATGTTGAAGTCCCACAGTAGGGATCCTCTGGGTTGCTTTTCTACATATTCCCTTAGCCCTAGTGCTTCTGATTCTACAGTTTCCTCAACACTTAGCAGCCCTTTCCCTCCCTTATGCCTTGCCATGTACAGCCTATCTAAATCTCCATTGAGGTTGAATGCTCTCTCTGCTGCTAGTATCTTCCTTGTCTCCCTGTCTAATTCCCTCAGTTCATTCTTATTCCACCTAACTATTCCTGCCGAATATCTCAACACTGGTATCGCCCACGTATTAAATGCCTTTATGCTTAACGACCGTAGTGATGTGGAAATCAAAATAATCCAGTGAAGGTAAATAGTCCGCCACCTGTAGTCAGGGCCGGACTTAGCTTGCGCGGGGCCCGTGGCAAAATATGACATATATGTAAACTTAAAAAGTAATGATAACAACGCCCTGATATTATAATGTGGATTTCGCATCTTACTTGTTGGGAAATTATATAGCTTCGAAAAATATATCATTTTTGCCCGATACTATAATGATAGATCATTTGATATAATTGCATCCCAATAGTTTAAGATATTGATTCTAAATCAAAGAAGTAATTTCAGTAAGTGCATGCATTCTACATTGAAGATGATACAAACATCTTAAGCATTTTGAAGACAATTATAGATTTTAGAAAATATATAAATCCGTTAGTATTTTAAAGTATCTGTAAGCCACTTTAAAGAAATTAAGTGTCTGTAGAACTATATTGAACGAAGGTTTCTCTAAGTTACCTTTTAAAGCAAATCAGGTTTAGAAAACCATCTAAAATAATGATTGTTTCAAGAAGTTTAAAGCATAAACAAAAAATTTTTGAACTTTACATATTTGGTTATCAGATCTTGGGTTTGTTGTATGAATGCACTAAATGGTCTGAATTTCATAATCAAATTTTACTGCGTCCTGTGCTTTAATATTTTTAATTACTATCAACAGTGAAATAATAGAAGCATGCTTCTTGTCACTACATATAATAGTACAGTTACTATTACTACTACTAAATGACTTCAATTCGCTTATAAAGCGCTACAAACTTAATTTACAAATAAAACAAAATTTTGGAAAATAAAAAAAATATTTTAAAAAATATCACATTATTTCTATTTATTATTGTTATTATTAATATAATGAAATATAACATAATGTGGAAATTAATATAATTTTTAAAATATAATATGATACAAATATAATTGCGAAATATATATATATATAAAATTGTATCCTAAGTATATTCCTACATCATATATACTTTTCAAGCTTAGCATATATTTAATACAGTTGCGTATATTTTGTCAACTACTCAAATCTTAGATTGCAAGAATAATTGCTATGCATACAAAGAAGGTTATCTATCAATAAATTTTGATGAAGATTTGTCTTGAAGCTGTTACTATCATCTACTAAATTCAGGAAAATCACAAGTTAATGCTACATCAAACTTAATTGGTAGCAGTTACAAACCACTTAGATCACTAGTATCTAATCATTCTAAAGTTAAAATGCGAAATGAAGCTTATGTTTTGTAAATCATAGTGTGCAACTAGCAACATAATTTTTGAATTGATAATTGTGAATAATTTAATTTGAATTTTCTCAAGTTTATTAATACCTTTTCTGTAATAATTGTTTAGTTTGGGGCTCCAAAAGCGCGGGGCTCAAGGTATTTGAACCCCTTGTCCCCTTAAAGCCGGTAATGCCTGTGGCTAAACGTGACGTTTACTCTGAAATCATAGTCTAATAAGGAATAAGGGATCGTATCGGTTTGTGCCTTTAAAGGCACAGTGGGCAATATCCATGTTTACTAATAGTTTCTGTAAGTTTTAAATAATTACTATTACTATTCATTTGCAATATATAAGGGTAAACGTGAAATGGAGAGTTACAATTAAACATGGTGTCATTGTTTAGAAATTTAGATCTTTAGGGCTCTCATTTGCAGAATTCATACCACTGAATCGACATTCAATGTTCATGGCACTTTTACGTTTTTTATTTATTGAAAAAAGACTACTTGCATATGGGATCTACTACATTTTTCGCGGAAATGTACAATGTGCATAAGTGAACTTTTTTTGTAAATTACGGTGTATTTATAATAATATTTTAATAAATACAATTATGGTAATTGTCGTGTGCTTTCGCAGCTTTAGATTTGAAAAACTTCCAGATAGTGTTCTGCGGCCACGGCTTAGCCGTTAGCCGCCTAAAATTCATTTCTGAACATTATGATGAGCAATTTACTCTCAGACTAAATTAGCTGACCGGTTTGACCAAAGACACGTTTCAAAATGGAAGAGAAACTAAGGGTGGACAGTAGCGTCCGCCTTCCATCTCTGACAGAGTGCAGCAGAACCAAAGGCATTATGCGCTAATAACAGCGAGTATTAATCAATGGTGATTTGCAACAATTTCAATCACAGGCTTTCGTATTAGTAGTGTGCTAAAATAATCACCGTAGACTTCGAGACTACTCAAAGTGCTCACTAGAAGGCAAAGTGAATTGTGTCGACGGCATGACAAAAATCCTGAATCGCGCCCACTGGTACCGGTTGACCGGCTTCCTAACCGGCCGGTCGGGTCGAACTTGTTCCAACTTCGATGTGCCTCCTTTTTTTCAATATCCAAGGAAGTCGAAAATCTTTGTATACGATTTATTTCATACTGAGATGAAGTTCATAAGAAAACTACTTGTTAGGCATCTAGTAGAGAGAATAGTTATAACTTATGAAAATTTCACAAAAAGCCTAGATAAACTTTCCATATAAAATGACAATCCACAAAATCTTCATTATCAAACTTTTTGATGCAAATTAAAAAAATAATAATAATACTAAACAACGAATTGATGTAGAAAAAAGAATGCAAAAAGCTTAAAGAAACTACTAAGAATATTAAACAAAAATTTGTCATCATCGTCGAAAATTTGTACAACATCAACATTAATTAAGACACAAGATATTTTCGAAGACAAAGATAAAGTATCAATTAATTCTTCATCTGAACTCTTCTATATTTAAAAACTAATGCAATTATCCATACATCAGCGAGACTAGCCGACATTTACCTACAAGAATAGAAGAATGAAAGGTCATCTTAATTCTGAAATATTTTCACATGTGCACCTATAAAAAGAAGTAGTCTTATGATATTAATTCAACAAAATTGCAGAAAAAATTGCAATTCAATATAGTTGAAAAACCATTAATAAAAATCTGAGGGAAAAATCATTTGTAAATAATTTAAGGTGATTCATTAAAATGTTGAAAACATTGATAATAATGGATTGGTTATACTTTTAATTCAAAGATATTTAGTATGAACAATCTTTCATGTTCAAATATATATATATATATATATA
>CABFPE010000032.1:2315565-2325775 GCA_900660155.1 Hofstenia miamia | reverse complement strand
TATATATATATATATATATATATATATAATTAGAGTGTTCCAAAAAATTAAAAGTTTGACAAGTTAACCTGTCACCCCCAGCTCTTGTGATGGATGACATAAATCCACTGCATGCCAAGTTTTATGGCAATTCGAATTTTCCTTCTGGTGCCCCAATGCCCCTAAAGATCATTGATTTTATTAAATTGTTCTTTTATACTACTTCTATTTGATATGAGGGTTATATGTTATTCAAATGAGGCAGCACAGTTATACTAAATGATGAAAAACATCATCTAGTGTGAAATTCAGGTTTATTTTGATTGACTAGAATCATAGAGTAGCAATATAAGTAGGTGTAGAATGTCAACTGAATAACTATATTACATTATTAATTTTATAACTAAAAAATTTGATGTGTTACATGTATTTCCACAAGCTGCCACTCTCCCCAGATTGAATTTTTATACTCTATGATTTCAACTAACCAAATAAACTCTTTAATTGTAACAAATATGTGATCTATTAAACTTTCAAAAAGGAACAAGAGTCACTTACTTGTTTTTGACAACTGTCAATTTTCAAACATCTGGGAATTGATAACAATGTGATTTGATGGCATGGAAAGGGTGCTGACATTGTTCTTTCTCCTTTGTCAGAATCCTGCATCAAAGATACAGCTCATTCAGCAAAGTTATTTGTAACTGGGGATTATACTTTATCAATCTCTCATTCTGAATTGTTGGCTATACTTCAAGAAATCCAGTTGATGAATCAATATATGCAAAAAACTTTGAGTGTTAGCTGCTACAAAAGTTGAGATGTCTCTAGACGAAAGGATGCCCATGTCAAGGCACAATCTGTTGAAAAATTCCATCTGTCTGAAGAGCCATTATCATCGCCCTTTTGAAATTAACATCAATTGATACGTCAAAAAACCCAAGCCTACAAATTCTTCCAGTAGATACCAGAGATGATGACTAAATGAAAGCACAGCTGCCAAGAAGACAGAAGTATTGTGATAAGCAGAAGGATCTTTCAAGAATTTCAGATCATTTGCTGGAACAAGTGCTGGGTTTGATGAAGTATACCAGTAGTGGATGTAGAAGGAAACAACGAATTTGACAAACTGTTCTATTCCTCATAATACCTTTTTTGTCAGGTGAAACTGGTTTTGAAAAAGATACATCTTCATTGCATATATTGTTTTTTCATCCATCTAGCATGATGACAAGCACCAGGGGGTAGAAAATGTACTCCATGTGGAGGCACTTCATGCCAGACAATCAGTGTCAGCTCCAACATTTCTTGATAGTAATCTCTCAGTTGTCTTTGCATCAATTGCTGCCTGCAAAATTTAGTGGGCACATCAGCTTGCAATGGAAGACTACCAATGAGTTGAAAATTGTCAATATCTATTGTAGTCCATTTCCACTTGAATTGCTTAAAAATTTGTACATCTAGACCACTTGATACTATTCCAGTATATGAATTATTTTTGAAAAAATGGTGTATTAATTAATTTGAAATTGTATGTAATAAAGTGTATTTTCAATTTGAGTAAATTTTGCTGTGATAAAACTAGCGGCTAGGTATATTTTTAATTTTTAGGTAGTAAGTAAAATGGACATTTTTAGTATTTTTTGACCAAATTCAATGCAATTGGGTACCCACAAAAATTTGTCACAGATTGCTGAAAATCTACATGCCAGGCTTTTATACCCAGAACAACAAAATTTGGGGGTTAGAAGTCAGCACCAGCACACTATATTTTTTTGCTTCACATTTGTGGACCACCCTAATATATATATATATATATATATATATATATATATATATATATATACATTGGGGTGGGTCAAATATAGCCTCTTCAAATGAGATTGAGCTTGAGCTCTAATGATTTCCCTTCTGAGTACTTAAGATTGAATCTTGTGAACTTTTTTGAGTGCCCCATTTTACAATTCCAAGTTCTTGAAGCCACTTGCATATGCAAGAGGACATGTGGACGCTCCCCCTGCCCTGGTCATGATCTTAAACTTAATTTTGATTGGAAAATCAAAAAATTTTAGAAAAAAAATTGAAAAATTTTTAATCTACAATTGTGAAATGTAATTTTTAGGGTATATTTTCTCAATATTTTCACAAATTTTTGCAGGGCTTCATCTTGCTTTTGTTCATGACTAAGATGTCTCTGTCAGACAATCCTGCATATGAATCTGCTTAAAACTGCTACAATGCCTTTTATTCCAGTTTGAGATTAATGAATTTGGCAAGCTGTGGTATTATATTTATTGTTTTACATTTCTGATAAAATGCACATTTTATCATACATTTGATTGAACTTTTGTTTGATTTGTCACATAATCAAATAAAGGAATTACTGTCTATTTACAATTGTTGAACTGGTAAGTGTTTGTTTGATTGTTGAAACTTAAACTAACTATTTCTGTTATATAATACACTGTTTTTCAAATTTTTTGAAGCAATTTTCTCCATGTCTATTGCTAAATTGGGAAATTCTGAGACACTGCCATAACAATTAGTAAGTTTTGAACAAAAGTACATTGTGGTGAAAGAAATACTTGAAAATATTCATGACTTTTTAAAATCATTTATTTTTCAATATTTAAATGCTCACAATTTCTTATGTTTAGGTGATTAGGAGGTCTAAGCTGCATGTTAGAAACAAACTAGCTGCAACTATGATACCTTCCAAAAATTGAGTACCCAAATCCAGTTAAAGGTATAAAGTCAGAATTTGCTATGACTGGGCAACTCAGCAGCAGGTCAAGAAATCAGGTTAAAAATGTAACTTAAAAAATTCATTAAGGTTAATTGAACCAGAGACTTACAGTATTTAGGAAGGAATTCTAAAGTATAATACTAATAAATTGTTTTTGTATTACTTGTGTTCTCACTTCTATAAATATTTATTTCTGTTAATTAATTGAATAATTGCCCATGGTAACAACTCTGTTCAATGGGGTTGTGTAGGCATCAGTATATATCATAATAAATTCTAAAGCATGTTATTCATATTAGCTTTATTGATTGCTTACATCTAAATTGCATAAACTTAGAAATACATTAAAAAATTTCTTGGTCCTGACAAAACAAAACCTCTGAGCACCACTAGTACATAAGATTATATTATTCAATTTTCTATTACTTTCAACAAGCTGTAAAATGAAAGTCTTTACTTGGCCAGTTATCAATTGACTTTCAATTTCTTCTGACCACCATTTGCTTATAATAGAATAGGCTAGAGTTGATTTAGTCATGCATCAGGTCCTGTTTTTCTTGGATCCCATTGTTTCAGATAGTGCTCAGAGCCGGATAAAATTCCTGTAATTGAAGCAATTCATGCAATGATTTAACACTATCATGTATAAACATATTGAAATCTACACATGAAAATTTTGTACCAAATCTAAACCCAACCTAATCTGATTTAGGATCAAGGTTCACTTCACCTTCAGGTCAATTTATTGTTTTGTTTTTTGCATGGTCAGGTCAGGTCTGTTAATATCTTTTCATTTGGGCTGCCACTTTCTCATTTAGATGGGTGTTATTATAATGTAGAATTAATAAACATTTAATCTCAGGCTATTAGTGTGAAAATAAATCCTGCAATTATATTTTGATGTTAATAGTATTTCTATGGACATAATAAATTAGACTGATAACATCTTAGTTAATATATCACTTTATATTGAACAGATACTGGAGTTATTAGTTGAAAAACATTTCTACTTCAATTTAATAATTAATATTAAATTCAAACTAAGATTATAACTCTGTTGACCAATTTAATAGAAAATTATACTGGTTGTAAAAAAATACAGCTTATCATTGTTTTTAGTTATAAAAAATTTCATGGGAAATCATTGGAAATTCTTTCAATATGAAATGCTTTGTTTCCAAGAATATTTTTGGCTATATTTTTCACTGAATAACTATGAATTTTTCTGAAAAATTTATTGACTTTATTCATCAATACTAATATTCACCACATCTAAATGTTTGTAAACTTACTGTAAACATACTTCAGAAGAATTAATTGAAATTAATTAATTTTGATGACATTGATGGTCTTCTGTTTATAGTGCAGCAAAATTTTTATTAATTCTAACTTCACTAATTTAAGATTTTTTTCAAATTCATTGACAAATGAGCATAATTTTGAACACAATAGGGAAACATTATTTGTTATTCCCATGAACTTGCTCTACAAATGTGTGATGGATTATAATAATCATTACTTAGAATATTTAGCTGTCTCATTTATTATTGATAAACAGATACAAAACAGTCCTGAATATATTTTAGGGATACAAACTTAGTTCTCAGCATTGACACAATTTAAGGTTAGGTCCAAGCAGAAGGCCCCATTTTAGATCAGGTCAATTATGAAGGGATAGTGGATATGTACATGCAATATTCAGACTCTGTGGGAACTGCACAATTTATATTTCAAGATTTACTAGTTCCCTCCTGAGGCTTTTTTCTAATGGTTTTCAAGTACTTTGATTCTCAAAAACTCAGTTTCAAACATGTTCTCAAAACTTGATCAGAAAAACTAACCAGCAATATCAATAACATTTGCACTCAAGCATTATTGAAAAATACATGAAAGCCTGTGTAGCAACTACAGTAGTCCACTTTTGGGAAGTTTGTGGAGTGATGGCAGCCAGTACCAACTAGTAGTCCACATGTGGAAAAATAGTAATTGTAGCAGCAATTGCAGTTACCCATAGCCACCAGTGCACAATGGGTACTAAATCAGAATTAGTAGCAAATTCTTTTACAAAAAACTAAAAATAATTCTTTTTATTATTTCTTTCTTCATGATTTACAAACATAATGCCATTGCAATTTTGATCTAAGTGAATTTCTTAAAAAATAATAAAGTGCAATTAAATCAATACTTTCTCATCACTTTCATTTTTTACATTCCAATTTTATATGATAATCAAAATTTTACCAATACTTATTTATACAATGTAATGTATTAAATGAATGTAATTGTCATGCCATGCAAAACACATGAGTCTTCCCATTTGTATGAAATGGAGAGGTACTGATGCCACAAGTGGCCCACTGCTTAACCACAAGAGAAATCTGTGTCAAAGCTAGTAATCAATAATCTATGAGCTAATTGTTGCAAGTAAAACTTTATTCAGTGTTAAGTTTCTTAGATCTCTTGAATATATAAAAGTTATTGTTAAATGAGTTCTTGCATTTTTTGTAAGAATTATTATATAGATAAACAAAATTTCAAAATATTTATTCATGATTATTTCTGGCTCTTGAAATTAAAAATGTTTTTTAAATTGAAAGGAAGTAATATTTCAAATATAAAAATTTCATTAGAAACTTAAAATTATGCTTAGTTTTGCCAGATTTCTCTACTAATTGTTATTGTTCAAAATTAATAAATTCTTTGAATTTGAATAAATTTAAATCAATGTTACTGATATTTTCAGGATTTGGAAATCTACATGTGTTCTTGAATTGTGAGCAACTAATACTTTTTTTCAGGAAAACATCATTGTGGATTAATTTCTCACATAACCAGAACTCAGATATCTTGTATCACTACATATTTTTATATAAAATTTCAAGGCTTATGTATTGTGCACATTATGTAAAACTGGACTAATACCTTATAAGAATTAAAAGGATTGTATAGCCAATTACTATTTAATAAAGATATTGGTGAATCAAAATTCAAATTGTTGAATAATTTCTGGTAAAGTCATGCATGGTTATGATAAATGGTTGGTACTTTTTTCATTCTATAAAATCTTAAATTTTCCAAATTCCTCTCAGAATGGACACTTGCAATAATATTTATAATGGAAATGTGTCCATTAAATAGTAATCTAGGAAGAATTTGAGATACATTTTGAAAATTTGAGATTTTCAAGAATGAAAAAGGTGACATAAATTATTATCTATCAAGTATATTATCTACTCTGCATTATCAGAAATTTATTTGTTGTAAATTGAAATTCTTCTATTAAGCAAGGTTTAGATCCCTTTCTCTATGATAAAACTTAGTAAAGTTGCATTTACTTAGAATATTTAAACTAATGTGTGAAATATAGGTTCTTCATAAACTAACATACAATTTGCAATGTTTATTGTGTTGAATACTTTAAACAATAACCCTTGAATCCTAAATTTCAGTAATTAATGAATTTATGTTATCTCTTTATTGTTTTATTTCAAATTTACATTAAGTGTAATACATTTCACAAGGGCGTAGATAATCGGGCGAATAGATAATAATCTTGGTCACGAATTGAAAAAAATGGGGTGGCTTTTTTAAGTCGTTTTTTTCAATGTCGTATTTTTTACAGTCGTATAGTTTTAGTGTCTAATTTTTTAAAAGTGAATTTTTTAATATCATTGCTTTTTAATATCGTATTTTTTTATGTCGTAAACCCTAACCCCAAGCCTGTTCTGGATTTGTCCTAACCCTAAACCCTAACCCAAAACCCTATTTTTCATCATTTATAGACCTATACTCTAACCTAAAGGCATATTTCTTTATTAATTTGAAAAGCTAAACCCAAACACAACTATCAAATAAATTTTTCTTAACCTAAACCTTAAATCAAAACCTTATTTCTGTATTATTTTATAGACCTAAACCATAAAACAAAACCTTATTTCTGTATTATTTTATAGCATAAACCCTAACCTAAAACCTTATTTGTGTAATATTTTATAGAACTAAACCATAACCCAAGGTAAATATATTTAATAAATTAAATTTACGACAATAAAAAATGTATGAATTTAAAAATTACGACATTAAAAAACTACGACATTAAAAAATTAAGACTCTAATAAACAAGAGAATTTACACATGTACGGCTTAATAAAATACGACGTTAAAAAACTACCCCGAAAAAATAGGATGTGTCTCACTTCCCCCAAGTCTGACGTCACAAAATATTAAATACCATTAGAGACAACATTTCAGTGAAATGGTGTCCCTCAAAAAAGGCAATGGGATAAAACGTCAAAAATGGCGGCGCCCTATAATTTCAGACTTGTCAAATAGTAAAAAAATTTAATTTTAATGGAGTATATCACCTCAAACAAGGGCTCCTTGTTTTTAATAAACGAAGGGTTCATTTATGCAAAATATTGTGAAAAACTTGGTAAATTTAGATTAAAATGGTGCCTTTCCACATTAGTACAAACGAATTATTGCAATAATTATAATTTTTAGACACAACTTACTATCGTTGTTATAGCAGAAAATGTGGCGCTAGAGCCGTTGTAAGTCAAAGTATTTTTACACTAAATAGTAGATAACCTCGATTTAAGACTAATAGTAATTAAATGCTAGAGCCTCATAATCATGAATAAGAGAATACCGTAATAGAAGCAAAAAAGTTTAGATTCGATTTGAAGTTGAATTTTGAAAAAGCTGGTATACCCGCAACGAGTTTTGTAGACAAATTTGGTCGATGTATCAAATTCAACATCTTCAGAGCTTTCATCGATTATAAATACTTTTCATCCATGATCAATTATATGCTAGGCTATATTGTGTTTCATATATTATCGCATATTTTTAGTCTACTATGGCGCATTCGCTAAGTGCAAGGAAGCGTAAGCTTGGTGAAAAAATCCCTGCCAATGCTCTAACATTTGCACTACCGGAAACATTTAGGAATATCCTGGCTACAAAGAGTGAGAGTTGGGTTCTCTCATGATACCCCCACTTTCAAATGGATAATAGGATTATTAATCCGGGGACCAGGAAACCCTGTATAAGTATATTTGAAAGTTTATACAAAGTTTATATCAGTTAAAACACGTATGAACAAGCTATAAAATATATTAACAAGTCGCAATTTTTAAATGTATATAAATGGTATTAATTTAAAGGACTCAGCAGGAGTCGAACCTGCATTATACCGCACAGAACGGATTTTTCCAACAAAACGAATCCGTAACATTACGTATAAATTCGCAATAAGTTAGGAGTAAAACATAAATTGATAAATATTAGTGTGGATAATTTCGTCAGTCTATTGAATAAAATTAGTCAATAACGCCTATACTACAAATACAATACTTAATCTAACAAAAACAATTAAATTATAACATACTATGCACCCCATAAATAGTTGAATATNATCCAATAAACTTTTCTAGACCAGTTTTTTACGAGGAACAATCTGACATCCTCAAAATTTTGAAAAAATTAATATTTAAATCAGTATAGTCCTTTTTTTATTTTACCGATATACATGTAATTCAGCTCTCAGATAAAAGTTTTCTGTAACTGAAAAAGGGTGTATGTTATACTTTGGTAAGTATATTTAATAATTTTAATAAAAATATATAAATTTCTAATTGCAAACATACAGTAAATATAATAAACTACGACGAAAAATTTTAATATGTCAAGGCTATAAACTGTATTATGTTCAATATTACGTCATAGATTTCTACCAATCATAAGTATTGTTACAGCATTAGTAGTATTTGAGAAACTTTTTAATGTGATGTTTTTTTTAATAAAGATTAAATGTTGTTTTAATGGGATTAAATTATGATTTAGAATATTATAATTATAATTTTTATATATTCATCCTAGTGTGTGTCTTTGACGAACCTTGTTATGGTTCTTCATTGATATATGCTTAGGCTTAAATAAATTTAAACATTAAAATGTGTATTAGGTAACTACCTTATTGAAGGCAAGTATTCAACAAATGCGAGGCACCTCAAAAGCTAAATTTAATAGTCACTTGCAGCAATTTTTTTGCAACGTGAATTTAAGAAATTTTCTACATTTTTTTCCTATTTAGAATGCATTGCAGTTGTGTATCCTGCTTAGATTTGTAAATAACTTAATTTCTTTTCAGTGGAGTAGATTCTCCCAACCTCATTGCTTTGGATAATGAATATGTAAATTTAATAAAGTAGTTACCTAAAACACATTTTAATGTTGAAATGTATTTAAGCCTAAGCATATATCAATGAAGAACCATAACAAGGTTCGTCAAAGACACACACTATGATGAATATATAAAAATCGAGGACAACAACAGTAAACAAAATAGGTTGCAATGCCGNTTTTTGCAACGTGAATTTAAGAAATTTTCTACATTTTTTTCCTATTTAGAATGCATTGCAGTTGTGTATCCTGCTTAGATTTGTAAATAACTTAATTTCTTTTCAGTGGAGTAGATTCTCCCAACCTCATTGCTTTGGATAATGAATATGTAAATTTAATAAAGTAGTTACCTAAAACACATTTTAATGTTGAAATGTATTTAAGCCTAAGCATATATCAATGAAGAACATTAATTATAATTATAATATTCTAAATCATAATTTAATCCCATTAAAACAACATTTAATCTTTATTAAAAAAAACATCACATTAAAAAGTTTCTCAAATACTACTAATGCTGTAACAATACTTATGATTGGTAGAAATCTATGACGTAATATTGAACATAATACAGTTTATAGCCTTGACATATTAAAATTTTTCGTCGTAGTTTATTATATTTACTGTATGTTTGCAATTAGAAATTTATATATTTTTATTAAAATTATTAAATATACTTACCAAAGTATAACATACACCCTTTTTCAGTTACAGAAAACTTTTATCTGAGAGCTGAATTACATGTATATCGGTAAAATAAAAAAAGGACTATACTGATTTAAATATTAATTTTTTCAAAATTTTGAGGATGTCAGATTGTTCCTCGTAAAAAACTGGTCTAGAAAAGTTTATTGGATGAGTCATCAAATTTTTTTTGAAAAAGTCCCCTAAAGTAAAATTGATCCGGATAATTTTGTCAGTCTATTGAATAAAATTAGTCAATAACGCCTATACTACAAATACAATACTTAATCTAACAAAAACAAATTATAAAATACTATGCACCCCATAAATAGTTGAATATGATGTAATTAAATATTTTTTATGTTCGCAAGTTCTTATTAGATAAATCAGAAGAAATAAGCGATTTCTTTGTATCGACGAGAAATATAATTCTTAAGCTATTTTCTCGTTAAAAATGACTTATTAACATAACATAAATTTCATTTGCTAATAAACTCTTTTTTTTCATTGGTTAAATACCATAATTTCTTTCGAAATAAATCATTTCACTAGAATTTAGAATTAGCCTGGCAACAATGAGTGGGAGTCAGCTCTCTCATGACACCCCTGCATTAA
>CABFPE010000032.1:2298841-2314565 GCA_900660155.1 Hofstenia miamia | reverse complement strand
TTTATATATTAGCTATGAATTTTGAAATTACACAGCACAAGGCATGCTAACCAAATTCCCTAATTCTTTGGTTTAGATCAAAACAGTGTGGGGGGAAAAATATACATATAAAATATGAAAATAGTAAATGTTTAAATTTTTTGCACATTTTTACTTTTTTTTTTTTGAATTCCCGTTTTTCAGAAATTTAAACTGCATAAAAAATAAATAAAAATAGATTAAAAAAAAATATAGATTTTATTAAAAATATAATTTCAATTTTACTGTAAAATTTTCTCTAACGGTATTTAATATTTTGTGTGGTCAGAGATGTGGGGAGAGTGATTTTGGGGGAAGTGAGACACATCCAAAAAATACCAACCATGATTAATTAGTGAAAGGAAAAATTTGCGAAATATAAATTCAATGGGGGTTGTGACTGCAGCTCGATATTGCAATCAGCTAGATATTCAAAAACAACTAAATTTTTAAAAAAAACCAAATTTAAAAAATAATTGTAATAAATAAACCTGAATGCGGTAGTTAAACCTGAATGCGGTAGTGTATGTTAATGAGCTCTGAGCTAATCAAAATCGTACGAAAACGTTATCATGTATAGATGCTCAAAAGTTTTTAAAATATAGAGAATATAAATGACAAAAGAGAATGTACAACATAATTATATTCATTATTGGTCCAATGTCATTCTTAAAGTAATTAGTATTTTGAATCATTGCAAACAATTTTTCTTTAGCAATTGATTACTGCATTCATATTTACCTACTAATGTTATAAATTATAATTTCACAATCCCATTCAACGCACGTTAATGATTATATTCATGATTTTAGTGATAAAGGTTGTTTAAGTAATTATCAAATGATGCACAAATTTTTTGTCATTCTTATTCTGGAAACGATTCTAAATATCTGTCGATTAGTCGATAGTGTTGTATTCGAGACATAATACCCCATTCCCATATTCTATTTAAATATACGTACATTTAGAATTTTGCGTTTCCACTTTCAAAATATAAGCCTTTATTCTGAAATAGGATTGAATATTTCCTTGCCAATGCTACAATTGTGACAAAGATCTCAGCACCAGAAGTGCACTATTTATTGAAAATCAACCAATTCTGTCAGAAATCCATGACAGTCACGACATTTTCAGAGTGAATATTGTGACTATATATTAATATTACAATAAATCATATAATTCCCATTTATTGCTGTTTTCATTCGCAAAAAGATCAGTGTAGCTATTAAATCATTTAAATGTAAGCAGTCGTAAGTTTTTAATATTCTGTATTAATATTAATAGAACTATGTAGAAATTTTTTTAACAACTTTGTTTTCTTATTCAACGCATACTTGACGCAATCAAAGGATTCGTATAGAACATTTAGGTTAGAGATAATGTCGCCTCCTTTAAGTATTGAGTTAAATTTAGTGCAGTGATTTAGAAGTCGAGGGATAAAGAGAATACGACTTCTAGAATTTTGGAAAGGCATGTTTGTCATATTCCCTTCTAAAAAACGCAAATTTGTAGTGCGTAGTTCGAATATATAGGCATTGGCCTAGTAGAAAGCTATCTTAAAAAATTATATACAAATTGACATTTTTAAATTGACGTGGTTTCGAGGCAGAACAAAGCATGTTGTTATTGAAACCATAGATACATTCTAGATCATATGTAGTTTAAGAGAAAATGTAGTATTTAATATTGAATGAGTGCAATCCCCTGTACATGTTCATCGGATTTTCTGTCTCTGACGTTGTTCTTACGTATAATACACATATGAAACTGTCTTAAAAGTCGCCTTTGCTATGAAAATATTAATGAGGAAGCCCCCTCCTTAACAGCCCTTCAAAATCCAGATTTTGCATAAAATACAATAAATTCAAATTTTTATTAAGGGTAATATATTGTGTAATTGATCCAGAATTTTACTCTCTTTTAAAAGTAAGTAGTAGATTTTCATTCCATTTTTCAATCAAATTATTGGCTTTATATAAGCAATGTTTTATTGCAGTATTTTTTTAAATAATTAAAATAGGCTATTTCTATTTGAGATGCGACATTGGTCTCTAAGCGATTTTCATGATGTAGTGAAATAAAAGCGTTTACAACTATATGAGCTTAATCACCTACACTTCTGCGGGTATCCCTTGAAACTCTATTGCTAGCACTAGTATTTTTTGGCTTGGTTTCTTGAAAAATGTCAACAGTCCGCTCTTTGAAGGTGTGCTCAATTGCTAAATACCATAAGAAAGGCTTCAGCTATCTGCTGTCCCGTCCCTCCAGCAAAACCTCCAAATATTTATCCCTATTTATTACCACACAGTGAAATTTGGCAAAACTATAGCTTGCATATGTTCGGATTGGAGAAATAAAAATTGGTGTTTTGGTACCTCTGACATCATCAAATTGATTTTAATGACAACAACGCTAAAATTTGGCAGGGTAGAGATAAACTGAACACATTGAGAAAGTAGTGATTCGATGTTAATCTGAACTGGCATTCTGTAATTACGATTGTAAAATAACAGATATAATTGGTTTCATAAGTTATAACCTTGGAATCAAAGTTATCAACTGCATCATCAACACAAGTAAGGATTACGGTAAGAGATTTTTTTAACGAAAAGAATATTGAAATTATAAGCCTTTTACTACAATCAGAAAGTTAAGTTGAGACATTCTATGTGAATGGAATAAAAAACAAAAGGAAATCAAACTGATTGTCATGGAATATAACAAATTGATAGTTTGACATTTTATAGAAGGATGAACCGTGATTTGTTGAAACTGGAAGGCCAAGGAGACCTCATCAATAGAAATTAGCAAATACTTGCATAAGATTAATATAAAGAAAGGAACAATAGTTACATATAAAATGTTTGTTGTGTCAGTGAGTTTAAACATTACTTTCTTTTATATAATGTTAATAATTTATGTGAAATACGATCCTTTCAAAACATTCAAAATGATAATTTATGCATTTGTTCAAATATATTCTCACGTTTCATTGATTACGTTTTGATATTTTTACAACCCTAAAACTAAAATAATCTATGGAATTTCGAACTTTCAAAATGTACGTGCATGGATATTAGGTATGTCTGATATCACAATTTCAAGAGTGATGGACATGAGATTTTGGTTCGCCATCCTATTGATGCCTAATATATTTGCTTAGTTTGAATACAATGTCTTTGATTATTATATTTTAAACATTGTTAATATTTTTAGAAAAGTAGTGTCTATTTTTTACAATTGCATTGGTTTTTAACTGTTTTATAATAATTTTAAATTTCTTAATAGTTGGTTTTGGTGAATTTCTATTGATGTGTCAATTGCACTAGATTAATGGTGGATTCCCAGCATTCTCATTTTTCTGATGAAGATGTACGCCGGAATCTTTCCGAATTGGGATATGACTCTATTCCTCCAGATAAATTAGCAGAATTCGTAAAAGACTTAGAGCTTTTAGTAAAATATGAACAAAGGAAAGAGTTACATGCTACTACATGTAAAGAAACAGGTAATCTTTATTATTTTTTTAAAATATACCATTCTTTTGCTCAGCTTTCAATTTCCTTGTGCAGAGCTTTAGAAGCAAATAATGAATTTGATTGAAGCAGCATTCTTTTTTAAAATACACATCGATATAATATTAGATGCTGAAATTTTGGCCATACAATTAGAATATTTCTGGATATCAAAAAGTCGCGTTAATTTGTTTATAGTACTACAATTTTTTTGAAAATGTATTTGCTGTGATTTCATATTTTAAGTTTTACCATTTCAAAATTATTCAAATTACTTTTCGCAGGCTGACAATATTAATATTGAAATAACCACAATGTATTAAACTCCATTATTTATAACATACTTTCGCTCTGTATTTCAACAAATATGGCTTGTTTTGAATCGCTACTAACATATGATGTCATGTAACTATTTCAATTAATCTACTTTTTCAATAATTCTGTTTTATAGTTCCCATAGATTTGATCCCAAATGCCAACTCGTCAATATTGATTCTTTCAAATGTTGCTTTATTAATCCTTTATGTAAGTATCATACTCGCCATCTACCTCCAACTCTGAAAAGCAAAATCTAAGTGACGTGAGTGGATAGTGTTCTCATTACTTAATGCATCTCATGGTTGATAATTTAATTGTTGTTGCACGAAGGGAATTCCGTGATTAGTCTAATCGCAATTACCGATTATTTTCACTCAAATAGAAAAGAATTTATAGCACAATCAATTTGATCCCATAAAATGGGATCGTGTGCCATGAAAATGTACTGTGCTAAAATATTTGTTCTCCTTTACTAGCAGGGAAATCGATATCAAAAGTAGTCGTGATATTTCAGCTTTAGGCAGCATTTCCATCTCTACCTCGTCGGTGGATTTACTTGTACTTCAGGAATAGGGATAGGATTCGCATAATAAATTCAATATACCGGATATCGATTAATTTGACTGCCGGATAATATATTGTTCAATTATTATTGAAGAACATTTCTCAATTAATATCGACCTATTGTGTATAAAAATAAATAATTTTTAACATTGCCACTATCAAGTGAATGAATGTTCGGCTTTCATTGTAATCTATTGTCAAGTCAACGAAATACATTACGTTCTAATATGTCAGAAAACTTGTTTTGCTGCATGACAGCTTGAGTATTATGGAAAAATATTGTTTTTTCCTCAGATACCATTATTACATCAAGTTTTATCTCAGAATTTTGCGATAATATTGCATATATGTTGTCTCGCCAAATCCGGTAGACAAGTTAAATTTTACCGGATATCCGAATCCGGGTTGTGCAATTGCCAATTTTAACGGATTCCGGTACATCTCTATTCCGGAATGAAGTAAAATCTATTCGTTTTGCGAATAGCTTCAATTTAATGCAATTATAGTTACCAATTGAAATGAAACAAGATTTGTTTGTATTAACATAATTGAGCTTTTGCCGATAAATTTTACATTCTCATTTTTAACACTATTTTCAAAGTTAACACAATGCCTGTCTATAAAACATTTGTCTTTAAATGTAAAAATCGTGGTGTGGGATTTTGTTAGGACCTTAGCCTAACAATTTCATTTAAATGTCAATCATACTAATGCCAATTGAAAATCATAAAAAATTTAATGACCAAAAATGTTCAGTATAAAATCTTTCTAAATTAGATTGTGAGGCATGTATTCATCAATATCCATGTTACTCTCTTATATGTGTCATACGAAACACGATATACCTCATCCAAAACCATTTTGGGATCTCTAATTTTATCGGCTGTTTTTTACAAATAGAGTTTTGCTGTTTAATTTACAATATTGTTGCTGAAAAAGGGGGTATTTCCATTTCATCTGAAACACTTCAAAACGTCTAGGCAATGATCCAGTGAGTTCATATAATATGAACTTTCAATGCTAAAGTTTTGATGAGTTCTTTCAAAAATCGCAGGCTGAACAATGAAAGTGAAATGCTTTTATCGTAATTTTGTTTTTAGATACTTCCCTGGAAAGTGATGAAGATTGTCATTTGGATATAGACGTAATTGATTATTTTAGTATTGCTATTTTAATAATACGATTAGTTAACGGAAGATAAGTATACTGAAAAACCTCGTGTGAAAAGAATTGTTCGACGGTATGGTTTTGTCTCTATTTTCTTATTTTATCAATTCATTAGTTTGCAGTCTGACGGGGATAGTGTCAACGATAGTGACTTTTTATCATATGGTATGTTTTGCTTTACATTTTATTATTATAGCATGTTGTGGTTAATCACATTTCTCATTTAAAAACTAACATGTTAATAGAACTATCGAAGCAAGACTTTAATAACCTTCTTCTCTAACAATATATGGCTTTTTCTTGCTTTCACAATCTTTGTTTCAAATATTCCATATCCATACAGCCAATGTATAAATTTAAGTAGTTGTATTTCGCTTCTAGAGTTCATATAAGAGCAACTGTACTAATTCATTAACGGTTGTTGCACTTGCCCGAATATGGTTTTTGACCATTTCTGTACTTGTACATGTAAATGATTTGTACTCTTTACCTTTAGTATTCATTCTTACACTAGCGTATATACATGACGATGACAATAGGTCAGTGGCGCACTTAGCATTTTTGGTTAGGGGTTTCCAATTCAAGAAAAGGGCACCAGTGACTATTTAGTGCAGGGCACTACCGAGTGTATGTATAAGTTAATAATTTTGAGTAATATTTAGTGTATTGACTTATTTAATAATGTCACTGATTAAGATGATGTGAAAAAAAGTTAACGAAACAATTCTCATCATAAACTATGCAAAGTATTGCAATTAAAAGTCAAATAAAATTAGATCAACATATTTTTGAAAAGCAACTATAACATGTAGAATGTACAATACAGTCATAAGTACATTATAACATAAAGTATATGTAACAAAATCACATGCATGTTAGTCAACATCGATGTGATCGACTTCAAAACGCCTTGCATGCGCTTTGCAGAAAGTGTTTACTATCGTATCGGGATTAACAGGTATAGCGCGATGAATGCTCAACAGAGCCAAATTTGTTAATCGTGTTTGTGCCATTGAAGAGCGAAGACAACCTTTCAAACGTTTGAGCAGACTGAAAGAACGTTCTGCTGAACATGATGTGACTGGCAATGCGGCCAAACTTTCTAGAACTTTGGATATCTGAGGGAAAGCGATGGTGGGGCACTGTTCCAAAGTCTGAGAAATTGTATTTGGAAGTTTCTGCGAACTATCAAGAAAGCGCCATTTTTGCTGCCACATTTCTAGTTCACTTAGCAGGCAAACTGCAGTTGTACCATTTCATCCAGAGACATATTAATTAAACCTGCAGTTGGAAGCAAAATCAGTGCCTTATAACGCTCTTTTTGAGGAACTGAAAATCTGTTTTTTAGCTCAGTTTGGAATTTGTCCAACAATGGTATTGAAATTATTCGCCTATAGTAAGCATTGGGAGATTCTGCCGTGTGTGTTGTCACGATATGTTTGTTTTCCCACAATACGTGGAATTATTGGCTCAGTTCCCCATAATGCACCAATTTCTGTCCCTTTATCGTGCCATTGGTTTTGTCTAATATCAATTGTGTTTCTCATCTTCTGAAGATGTTCACCAACTTGTTCGATCATGGCAACACCACTGATGACATCGACCTCCATTCCCTGTAACGCCACTGTTACTGGACGAAGTGCACCTACACAATCGTTAGCGACGATCAAAGATATCTAAAACTCAAAGCTTTTTATAGCTGACAAAAAGCATTGTGCATCGATCACGCTATCCCTTGACCACAAATGTGGATTATTTGTTATGGTTGTAAGCCATTCAACAACAGCCTGTATTAGATCGAGGAAGGTTTCCAATGCATTGATGCTTTCTAGCCAACGAGTTTTGCAGCGACATTTTAGTTTTTTCCGCTTTGCTTCGGGTGATGTATCATCAATTGCTTTTTCAAGAGCTGTTTGACGTTTTGGATGCGCATTAAAGAAGAAATACACTCTGTCTAATATTCCAAACATATTTCGAATAGGGATAATGTCAGCACTTTTTACGACAACCAAACTCAGACGATGTGCTGCACAATGAGTGTATATTGCCTTTGGACATTGTTCCTTTATAATAGTTGCTGCTCCTTTAGTGCTTCCAGACATTGAGCTGGCTCCATCGAAACACTGTCCAATTAAGAGATTTAAATCAAGTCCCATTGACTGTAGTGCTTGTAGTATAAAATTAGCTAATGCAGAACCAGTTATTCCATCAGTACATTCGATGAATTGACAAAAGTCTTCACGAACGCTGTTTGTAGTTGAATAAAAAAACGAATACAAAGTGACAATTGCTCCTTATTGGACACGTCAGTGACTTCATCAGCTATTACTGCGAATGGCTTGTTTTTGCACTTGCTGAGTATTTGATCCAAAATATTTTGACCACAGAGATTGATTATCCCGTTTTGGATACGCCATGAAGTATATTGTGTTCTTTTATGACCTTTCTTATCTGCATCGTTTAGGTGTTTCGCAAGAGATAGATCAAACTCCCCTCGATAAAAAAGCAAGGCTTTAAAGTTTCCTGGATTGGAACTTTCAGGAGCAAGCGTATCCTGATTACTATAACGATGACCTCTTAATGGAAGAGTTTGGCGTCCACATAAAAGCACTGTTTCGACAATATGCCGCAGAATTGATCTGTTACGTTTTAAACACTTCGCTCTTTCTTCACTTAGCAAGCTTGTAATTGACAATTGTTGGTTAGATCCGATTTCAAGTCGNGAGATTTAAATCAAGTCCCATTGACTGTAGTGCTTGTAGTATAAAATTAGCTAATGCAGAACCAGTTATTCCATCAGTACATTCGATGAATTGACAAAAGTCTTCACGAACGCTGTTTGTAGTTGAATAAAAAAACGAATACAAAGTGACAATTGCTCCTTATTGGACACGTCAGTGACTTCATCAGCTATTACTGCGAATGGCTTGTTTTTGCACTTGCTGAGTATTTGATCCAAAATATTTTGACCACAGAGATTGATTATCCCGTTTTGGATACGCCATGAAGTATATTGTGTTCTTTTATGACCTTTCTTATCTGCATCGTTTAGGTGTTTCGCAAGAGATAGATCAAACTCCCCTCGATAAAAAAGCAAGGCTTAAAGTTTCCTGGATTGGAACTTTCAGGAGCAAGCGTATCCTGATTACTATAACGATGACCTCTTAATGGAAGAGTTTGGCGTCCACATAAAAGCACTGTTTCGACAATATGCCGCAGAATTGATCTGTTACGTTTTAAACACTTCGCTCTTTCTTCACTTAGCAAGCTTGTAATTGACAATTGTTGGTTAGATCCGATTTCAAGTCGATTAGCAGCATTATGAATGGCGTTGATATGTGTTTTCGATATTTTGTGATCTTGTATATCAGTTGATAGTTTGGTCCAATTGTTGTTCCCGTTCACAAATTTTGTAGACTTTTTATTTATTCTTCCTTATCCAAATAGTGTGCTTGGAAAGATCGATTCTTGCCATATTGCTTTCTAGCAGGAAAACGGTGCGCAGTGCTGGGTTTTAAATGATTTTGAAGAATAGTTTTTTTTGCAAACTCTTCCAACTTCCTTAAATCCATTTGCTTTTTTACGAGTCCAATATCTGGAGAATCACTCAAAGAGAATGTATGAATCGTTGTTGGAACAGTAGACTCGACAGTTGGATGAGTCGTTCTTGGAACAGTAGACTCGGCAGTTGGATGAATCGGTACTGGAACACTAGACTCGACAGTTGTATGAATCGTTGTTGGAACAGGAGACTCGACATTTGGATGAATCGTTGTTGGAACAGTAGACTCGGCAGTTGGATGAATCGGTACTGGAACAGGAGACCTAGAGAAATGGAATAGTAAGGACGGATATTTATTCTATCTAAAATATAACATCAGTATAAAATAAGCATAACTTCGACATTGTGCCCCCCCCCCTAGACAAAATCCTGGATCCGGTCTTGACTACTTATTTATACACAGAACAGGAAACAAGGAAACAGGTCCTTATAACACACTTGGAACCGGAATTTCGTATCACCACAACTGCACATTTTATAGAAACAATTAAGAAACCATTAAAAATAACGAGGATTTAGGTGGTCCATTTTTTGAACAATACTGCATAATATGGTCAAAGTAAAACTCAAATGTAATACATTTGTTCCTAAGGGCATTCTATTTTATAATTAAGTTTTTATAAAATATACATGTACAATTGTACATGTAAATAATATAATAAAACATTTACTTACTGAAACGTATCCGTCAACCGTCTGCATTTTGCTGCTGCTTTAATTAATAGTTCCTTCTTTTGTCGCTTTAATCTCTCGTTACGAGGCATGACTTCTTTTAAATTATCGCGTAGAATCACACTTTAAACTATAAACGAGTAGAACACACTTTAAATATGCTAGGCATAGACATGATTCTGACCCAATCAAATGCAAGTGCGGCAAAAACGTGAGGGGCACTATAGAAAATATACACACAGATACCTCGAACGCACCCGTTTTATATTTAACTAGCATTCTGTCAACCGAGTGGAAAGAATAGATGAAAAGCTTCTCATCTATTCTTTTCACGTATTTAATTAAACAATATAGAAAGCGAACATTCTTATTTTTTTACTAACAATTTAAAGGCAAAAGTTTTCATCTCAAAATAAGGAAGCTTCAAGTCTTAATATTATATTTTACTTGCATATATATTTTATAGTCTTGTTTGTAATTAATACGAAAATAGATTTATACAGGTAAAATGTGTTATACATGTTTTGGTAATATAGACAAAAAGGGCAGTTTCCTGGTAGAAAAAAGGCAGTTTCCGGAAGCCCGGAAACCTCCCCTATGTGCGCCACTGTATGTGAATATAATTGGATACGGTTATAAAACAATTGTAAAACCTGTGCATTCTTAAAAACATTAAAATTTGAAAGAATTACAACACATGTTAAAAATGTTCTAAACTTGTTCGATATTACATTGATGCAAAACAGCACCTTTGGCAATGTCGTTCGCTGTGTAGTAATAGTGGTTGAATTAGTCTACAACTGACGCATTATTATTTGGAGGATTGTTTCAACAATGCCGAATTTGTTACTGAAGTTTTTGCTAATCTATCAAAACCTTTTGACATCATGTCTCATATTATACTATTAGGAAATTTACATAAGTGTGGTCTTAGTTGCGATGCTTTGAACTTAGTTAGTAGTTTTCTAACTAACATGTATCAAGCTGTGAAGCTTGGTGGCACGCAGTCATCTTATGGAAAGGTTTTTAGAGGACTTCTGCATTGTTCAATTTTAGGGCCTCGTTTATTTAGCATATATGTAAACAATATTGCTAATTGCTTATCCATTGGAAAAACTTTTCAATTAGCCAATGAAACTTGTCTGTATTTCAGAGCAAACAATGAAGTTACCTGTATTAGATTACTTATGAAGACTTTAATAATCTAAAAAATTGATTTGGTAAAAATGAACTTCAATTAAGCTTTAAGAAATCTCAACTTATGATTTTGCTTTCATCACAGATAATTTATATTTCAAACCAATTTTTTAAACCCTAATGAGTTTTCTCTGCAGAATTCAAGCAAAGCAACTTACCTCTGAGTAAGACTTAATGACGATCTTTATTTTAGTGCTTTTCTTAATGATAAGATTGGCAAACTTGCTAGGTTAACTCAACCATAACTGTTGCCAGAAAATTTGTTTCCAAAAACATTTAATATCAATTATTATGGGCCACATTTATACGGATTAATCAGTTACGTGTCACAACTTACTTAATAGAAAAAGATTGATAAATTATCAAATTGGACTATAGAAAACTTGCCATTGTTCCTAAGTTTTCACGTGTAACAAAACATTATAAAGACTTTGAAATTATGAGATATCTCTTTTACATCTCATTTATTTATTTTATATTTTCAAATGACATAAGTTTCCATTTAAAGTTAAACCCAAGGACACATTTACTAATTTCAATAGAATTGAAAACAACTTCGCTGCTTAATCTTTTTTCGTGAAAGCAGCGGAGGTCTTTAATCAAATGCATTTGCATTTCTAACATCGAAATATGCGAATGTTTCTTAAATGAAAGGGGAACAACGAAAGATTTTTCATCCAACTTTAAAGTACCTTAACTGATAAATATAATAATATGGTGCGAATCGATATCAGCTTTGCTCTTTAGTAGTTTATGGTTGATGATTAATAAATAATTTTAAGTATTAGTGGTAGTAGCAACTCTTGAAACACAAATTCCTATCATTGCTATTTTTAATTCCAAATTAAAACTGCATTTCAAAAAACTTATTAAATATTTTACGGCAGATATATGCGGATCAATTATATGTGCTGTTCAGCATAAACTTCTTTGGAATCGTCTCACCAAAATGAAAAATTAAATACTATTAACACAATTGCTGCAATTGGAAAAATTTCTCATGACACTGATCACTATATAAATTTCGAAATTCTACTACCATTTAACTACTATGTAAATATCTTGCATCATAGGAGTATGGGTGTATTTAGGGGGGCCTTGCGCCTGCCCCCTCCCTTGGGGAAGGCCAATTTCAACTCATTCTCACACGATCTGATCGATACATTGATGAACAGTCTTTTGTTTGACATAAAGTGCAAAAAAGTCGTATTTCATGTTATTCTTATTACCTCCATTGTCATTGATGAACAGTCTTTTGTTTTGACATAAAGTGCAAAAATGTAGTATTTCATGTTATTCTTATTACCTCCATTCTCTTTTTGGTTTATTTATAATGTATGCACGGGCGAGCACGGCATTATGCTAAGATGGTGAAAAAACTACCTAGGCCTATATGGCTCTGATAAGAATTAGGCCTCTCTCTTTTAGAAATTCTCGATACGCGCCTGCTTAGGAAAAAAAATAATTTTTAATATTGTAACACATTAATTATGACTACTGCAAGAACGCATTTTTTAAGGTAGTTGTTTAATATTATACAAAATCACCTCATGTACATTAGATGTTCTTATTAAATAATTAATAGTGATATAAAAATATTTCTTAAATGCGAAGGGTACATCCAAAGAGTAATCATTTAATTTTAAACTGACTAATAACTTGATTATAGTTTATCGATTATATTTTAATCGATTTAAAATAGTTAATTTTGCTTAGACATTGCTAGTAATATATAAAATTTTATCTTAGACTCGCGACAGGATACTGAAAGAACTGATTTAGTAAGTAACAATTATATTTCCAATTCACGTTCATGTTAATACAAAAGTGTTTTTATTTAACTGTTTGTGAAATTTGTACTATTTCAAATTTCATCTGATATCACTGAATTGAGGTAAGGATATGTAGATCAAACTTGAATTTTATGGCAATTTTGAAAGCCTGTACACAGTTAAAAAGATATTTGAAATAACCTTATCGATTCCCAACCACATATGCTCCATTACTGACCAATTAATAGTGATAATGATAGAGATGTTTTATGATATGGTATACATTTGGTATAGATGATTGTAGTTATCAACTACATCATGGCCTGATGTTGTAGCTGGAAGTTATCAGCTGAAATTTAAATAGTTTTATTAACTTACAATGCAGTTATATTTCAGTGGATAACGGTAGTAGTCGGTATATATATTTCACTTGTCTTCTTCAAATTTGATCTAGATTTTGAATTGTTTATAGTTTGTATTGGAGGCACCAGATCATCCGCGAACAACTTTCATATCTAAAGACTACTTGTTGTCATAGATTACTATAACAATAGAATAGCAAGAGTAAATCTTTGTGAATTTAATTCATTAAAATTGTCAATTTTCTTTCTTATAGTTATCTCTTGACACTCCATTTGTATGATCCTCTCTATTTTTGCTATCAAATTATTAGTAGAATCGTTCATTTAATTTTCTTTGTTGGGGTGATGGTATTTATCAGTTTCACTTACACTGCGGCGTTTTGGCCTTCCATTTGATAATACAAGAATGTTACTGATATTCTTTTTAGATTTGATGCATTGTGGTAAAACTTTTCTCCAAGCTGCATTGATTTTTTCCACTGCATGCGAATTCTATATCTTGTGAAGTCTATTATATCTTATGAGAATTTTGTTCGTTTTGGAATGACATTTGCAATTTTTCACTTATAGGAGTTTCAATATCTTTAGTTACTTGATTCAAACTAAGAGCGTGCCATTCATTACTCATGAATAATCAGCAATTGTCGATGTGCCTCATTCTCATCGCCATAATCTAAACATTTGAAGTTCACTTAATATAATACGATTGAATTCCATAGATTCAATTCGGTTCTATAGCACAAGTATAATAAATGAATACTTTGCCGAAATGATATTTGTTCTTTTGAAAGATGTTATTTTAAAATTGGAAATAAAGTTCACATAGTAATCGTTTCTAATTCGTGTTTTAGTATTCTCAACGATCATCGCGCGAAGATTATGCGGCACATCTACCGCGGTCATGTGAGTGTGCATTTTGTATTCTTTGTAATGAGTGTATTATAGTTATTCGGCCAAAGTCGGCTTGCTCGGCTTCCAACCAACATGTTTCAAACTCCAAAACTGACCGTGTTGCAAGGTGAGCTCTGATGTTGTGTTAGTAACTTTCATGGTATTGAATATTTTAAATTAAAAACATTTAAACAATTGAAATCTGTAGTATTTACATATATTTAAACACCTAAAATATTGATTTTTCCCAACCATTATTTTACATGCATAACCTATGAAAGTTTAGGTTTCAAAACTATCAAAAGGTTTGGTCAGAATTCAAAACGCCTGGTGAGAAAAGCCGCAAGGAACTTCGATGGCATATAAGAGTAAGTTATTTTGTTTTTCTGTACTTGTTAAGCTTTTTGTTTAGGAACAAATGGCAACTTCTGATATCATCTCCAAGCAGGTAATGTGTTGGTAATTTAATTTTTTTGAAAAATACATTGGTGCTTACTCTTTTCAATCATTACTCCCATTACTCACATTATTGTTCAGTTATAGTTCTACTTAACTGCTTCTAAATACTACTTTATTGGTTTATGAAACTCTTACTATACGCAGAAAATTTCGCTTTCATTTCTATTACTGAAACATACTTGTTTCGATATATTTGATATTTTATATAAACCCGTTGACTATTTTTTATTTTATATTTCGAGGGCTGAAAACCACAATTGTCTATGTGCAAAAATGAAGTCTTGAGATAAATTAGATTGAAGTTTCAACTTTACACTAAAAATGGTTATTTAGACATATTTTCAATTGCATGTAGAGTAAAAACTATTCAAGATATCACTTAGATACTTGTAGCATGCAAAGATATGTTTGTACACATATGAAAAATGCACTCAACTCATTTGGCCAAAATTGAACTTAGACATTTTTGGCTTTCATACCTCGATATCTACTTTAAAAACAAACAGTTATATGTTTCAGAGAAGTGTTAAATGACTTGTGGTTATTTAATTCATTGTTCCAGAATGTATTGTTTCGATTTTTTTTAGCATATATCATTTATATGGTATGAGATCACAAGCAAAGTTTTGTATTATTTGAATTTAGCGACAGATTTAAATATTGATTTCGATGCATCATCATCATCAGATTACAAAATATGCTGCAAATAAATTTACATTCAACTATCCTAAATATAAAATGATCTTATTACATGCTTAAAATCAATTTAAGTTCATCATACTTTGTTGTCGATTTAATGATTTACCATTTGTTGTCTGTTTTGTATATATTGCATTTGCAATTTTTACGATGTTCTGTTCTTAGTAAAACCTTAAATATAGGGTGTGCCTAAAAGTCCTTCGAATGTGTGTGTATGAATTCAAACCAAACAATATTTTTATTATGGACGCATTTGCATTAGATAGCATATTTACCATTACACTGAATAATAAGAAAACAATGTTTTAATTATGAATTGAGTTCATAAGGCAGCTGGCTGAACCACTGCAATGTGGCAACAACAACTTGGTCTTCAGAATTGTAGGATGATCTTCTCAAATGTTTTTTCGATCTTTTAACAAACCAAATATCGCATAAATTCAGGTCCGGGCTATAGGGAGATTGCTTAATCATTTGTACACCTCTTCTGAACCCCCCACCCCCTCCCCCCGTTGATGCTGCAGCCTA
>CABFPE010000032.1:2251459-2274536 GCA_900660155.1 Hofstenia miamia | reverse complement strand
TTTTAAATATTTTTTTAAATTTTAGATAAGCCAAAGAAAAGTACAAAAAATTCAAAATGCCGGGTCCGTCGTTCAAGGGAATGGACGAATCCGATATGGAGAAGTACCTCGTTCGAAATGTCGACTTGGGCTCCAGTAAGTTGCTTGTTTTTTGTAATATTTGCTTGTTAACCGTAGATACACCCACTTATTTCGTTTTAGTCGACAGTTGAAAACAGCGAATAGGCGTTTGTTTATACCGTTTGAAGACAAGTAGCTGTGAAATAGGATATTAACGGCTGTTTGAAACCAAACACTTTTCCAAATTTATCAAAGCGTGTGACAAAGGGCCAGCACCTTTTATATTGGATTAACACTTTCTGAGTTCTATATTAAATTGCATATGATCTTGTTGTACCCATTGAATGAAATCTATTCCAATCAAATGGTTGACATTGTCACCTAATACTTCTAATAATTGACGTTTGTATCGAATTTCCTCTCAATAATCAATAAACAATTTTTAACTTTAATACTTTCTATACTTATTTTACCAAATCGTGATACTGCATATATTTCCTTAAAATTTTATTTTTTTCTGTTCAGAATTTAATCTCTTTTTCATTAAGAGCCAGGCACAATAACACTAAGGCTTTACTGTAAAGTTAAAATTCATCTTCGATAAATTAAAGTGTTAATTTCTCTAAGACTATTTTTGCATTTACTGTTCTATAAACATATATTTTCTTATACACTTTACACATCAACATTTTTCTTCTAAGAAATCCATCAGTCAGCTGATTAAAATATTTTAATTATATGAATGAAAAAACAACTGAAGAAAAAATACTCGGAGTTTTTGCTTGGAATTATCTGTAAAAATACAGCTGATAATACATTGCGCAAATTGAATTTTTTCTGTGCAACAAGAACAAATATTGTAACATCATTGAAAGAAGGGAACGATGTTCATTGTGCATTTTCTTTGAAAGTAAGCAATGGTTTTGCTTTTATGCAATTGCGGAGTAGATTTGAATGCTATTGTGGATTATAATGCGTTTTACCTATGTGTATTGTGCAATGCTTGTAAAGAACGTCTTGTGTGTTTGAATATTATATCTAAATTTTATTACAAAAGGTTTGGGTGATTATTGAATAGATGGACATCTAATTTTCTACCACATTTCTTTTTTCCTGTGAATTTCGTATTAAGGGATTAGATTATGCTATGGTTCTATTGTTAGATTGCAATATCAATAATTTCAGCAAAAAATTCGTAAATGCAACAATGACCATGAGGCATGGTTGGAAATTCATTTGTCTAACTTTTTGAATTTTAAAAAGGTGAGGGTGTTACATGTTGAATTTTTATGCACTTAATGATTTTTTAGGTAACAAATATTATCATCCAAATTAATGAGTTAAATGAGCATTTATATTGGTTAAATTTAGCTTATGACATCAAAGGCAAAGTATGGGTGCCAGATGATAAAGAAGGTTATGTAATGGCAGATGTTGTTAAACAGGATGATAAGAGCTGTACTGTTACAACGCCTTCACATGAGGTTTGCCGTCATACCATTATGCTTTATTCAATTTGTAATTAGGAAAAAACCTTTAAAAAAGATGATACTGGTCTGGTCAATCCATCAAAATTCGAGAAGTGGGAAGATATGTCTTCATTGACACATCTTAATGAAGCCTCTATTTTGCACAATTTGAGAGCTCGTTATGTTGACTTCCTTATTTATGTAGGCTTTAATTTTAGTTTCATATATATTCATATACATTTACCTATTACGACTATTGATATACTTTTAATACACTTTTTCATTGCTTGAAATAATGCCATATCTATCAGCACTACTTTAACAAATTATATTATAGAAAATATATAAAGAAAATATTGATTATGATGTCAATGAAAATCTATACTAGTGTATATATGATTAAAATTTAGTTTTATAAATATGCTGAGATGGCTAAGATGATTACCTTAAAAATAATTTTTGTGGGACATTAAAAAGCCGCATCTGCTACCAAATAACCAACTGATTCAGGAATTTTTTTATTCCGTGTTGTAGTAGAATTGGATTCAAAGTCGAAATTAATTTTGAAAAAGTACAATAAATTTAGTTATTCATATGACTATTAGATGAAACAGTCTGACAATTTCGAGCAATTTTATAAATGTTGATGTGTTTAGACATATTCAGGTCTTTTCTGTGTTGCAATCAATCCATACAAAAGATTGCCCATTTATGGTCCACGCACAGTCAACTTTTTCCGTGGAAAACGTCGTGCAGAAGTTCCACCACACGTTTTCGCCATTGCTGACAATGCTTACACAGACATGTTGATGGGTATGTTTGTTTATTCTATTATATTAATCTACATATACATTTAGAACATCAAAATCAATCCATTCTCATTACGTAAGTATTTTACTTCACATTGCTTTAAAATTTAATTCACATTCTTGTTTATATTTTAAAAGACTTCAACGCCATCTATTGGCGATCTGTATGCATATATTTTATTGAATTAATTTAAGCGGTGAATCCGGAGCCGGAAAGACAGAAAACACAAAAAAAGTTATTTCATATTTTGCTATTCTTGGTACTGATGGGTCAAGTAAAGGCAAAAGCCAGGCTGCACAGAAGGTAGATCACGATCACAAACCACAAAACTCGATACACATTTTCATTTTATGATAGTGGCAAAAATTTCTGCTATCATGATTTGAGTGTTTCATATATTTTTCACGTTTGCTCGTTTTTATCACATTTCACGTTTGGTTTTCGATAGACATTTTTTTTCGGAAAATATTTTATTGACAATGCAAATAACCACAAACGACGTACTTTCATTTCTTTGTGTTTCTAGCTTTTGAACACATTTGTCAATGTGGTTAGTTAAAATAAAATATTTTCCTACAAACTTTTCACGTACATTTGTTCACTTTTAATTTAATCTAGTGGTGAATCTGGAGCAGGAAAAACTGAAAATACAAAGAAAGTTATTTCTTATTTTGCCCAAGTTGGTGCAAATGCAGCTTTGCAAAAAGCCGCTGCCAAATCTAACCAGAAGGTATCTTAAATGGCGCTCAAATTAGCAGCTTGAACTAATTTAGATACTTCTTAAGCGATGCTTTTTTCTCAATGGCTTTTATAACTTTACTGCTTTTAAGACATCATTGCATGCTGGAGTTGACTTTATCTTCGAGTTAACTGAAAGTATTAGAGTTTTGGCCGATTGATTTTAATTTGATTGGTTGAAACATTATGCTTTCCAACGCTAACCACTTAATCATACTTAATCACTTTTATTAAATTGCTTAACGATATTTGCAATACATTCTTAGTGTTCATACTTATTGCAGACTAAATTTCATTTTTTTTCTCATTAGTTTTATGTTTTTACAAGTATTTGGTGATATTTTATTTGTTTGCACTAAGAATAAAATCATATTATACTGGTTGGGCCAGAAGTCAGGAGCGATGAGTTTGGAAGTGGATTGAGTTATTGATATCATATATGTTATTAATTTTCTGTATTGCTTTTTCTTCTGGTCCACCCTGTAGTTTTTCAACAATTTTTTAACACTTGTTATTAGCCTGCTTAAAAATCTGCGCAACAGAAAATTTTGAATGACTTCACCTTTTATAAGCATGAACACATTTAGTTAACTCTTAACCGAAACTCTCCTCCATTTATATCTTAACAGTTGATAGAATCGTTTGCCTAGTTTTTATTGACTGGCATCAAACAGAATATTATGGATTCTGTTTTGATTTGCATTCAAATTGAATTTAAACGGACACGTGTAGTTTTCAATAACTTAAAGATTTCCATCTGGATTCTGATCAGCAGTGGTGTGAAAATGTCACGAGATTCGATTAATTTCAGTTGAAACAGACGTGATTAGTCTGTTAATGCGTTAGTTTGATTGCTGATTATCGTCTAATATCTCCGCGAGACATTCAATCAACGCAATGTCGAACATCAACTGTTAATTCGTTTGTTGTTTGATTGGGCTTTATATGAATTAGTGTAATATAGGGAGGTACTTTGGAAGATCAAATTGTCCAAACCAATCCAGTTCTTGAATCATTCGGTAACGCCAAAACCGTGCGTAATGACAACTCATCTCGTTTCGGTATGTTATGCTTTATTCGACTACTGTTTTAGAACGTCTTTAGGTAAATTCATTAGAATTCACTTTGGCAACTCCGGAAAACTTGCTGGTGCTGACATCGAGCATTATCTTCTTGAAAAAGCTCGTGTTACCTCGCAAATGGAAGGTAATTATATTTATATTCATGTGTGAAATGAAAAACTATTTTTTGGTTTTGCTCTGGTTATCATTTAAATTTTGAATAAGTTTGAGAATTTTAGGAATGGAACGTTGTTATCACATTTTCTATCAAATTCTGTCACCTGGTGTTGAGGGACTCTGCGACAGTCTATTATTGACAGGAAATCCTGAAGACTACAACTTTATTGCAAAGGTGTTATATGATAGATATTTTGAATTCCTTCTTTATGTTTTCTACAGTATCTCAATTCATGAATAATGTTGACTTCATAAGTGAATTCATTGTTTATCTAGGGACAATATGTTGTCAACTCTATTGATGATACTGAAGAGGCTAAGTTGACCGATGAAGCGTTCGATATTCTCGGATTCACCGATGATGAAAAGTCATCTTTGTACAAATTGTGCGCTGGTATTCTTCATTTGGGTAACATGAAGTTCAAGACAAAGCCCAGAGAAGAGCAAGCTGAAGGAGATCCTAAAGACAGTAAGTTTTGCATGTTAATGGATTTCAATCCAAACCATTAGTAAATTTAATTTTAACTGCGATGACATATTTTTCTTTGTTTTTAGTTCACAGCATCAACACTGCCAATCTTCTCGGAGTTAAAGTTGAAGAGCTAATCAAAGCTTTTGTAAAGCCCAGAGTTAAAGTCGGTAATGAGATGGTCACCAAAGGTCAAACTTTGGATCAAGTCGGTTACGCTCAGAGTGCGATGGGTAAAGGTGTCTTCGATAAAATGTTCAAATGGCTCATTAAGAGGGTTAATGTTACTCTTGACACCAAAATGCAGCGCAATACCTTTATTGGTGTACTGGACATCGCTGGTTTTGAAATTTTCGAGGTAATTTTGCAAGATATTGAAAAGTGAATAATTTAATCTATGATTCTATGGGTACTTTCTATGTCTACACTTTTATTTTCACTACATCTTATTTTATATTTAGTTGAACACTTTCGAACAACTTTGCATTAACTTCACTAATGAAAAACTGCAGCAATTCTTCAATCATCACATGTTCGTTAGAGAGCAGGAAGAATACAAAAAAGAAGGTATTGAATGGGCTTTCATCGACTTTGGAATGGATTTGGCTGAAACTATCACCTTGATTGAGAAACCACTTGGTTAGTTTAATTTATTTATCTTATTTAGTTTTCTTTCTTATCATCGCTGTTTCATTATTTCGTTAAGATCCCTATAATTATATTATGAATTGAGTGCTAAATTTAGGAATCCTTTCTATCCTTGAGGAAGAATGCATTGTACCTAAGGCTACTGATATGACATTCTTAAAGAAACTAGAAGATAATCACCAGGGTAAAAGCAAATCTTATGGTAAGCCCAAGCTTAGCAAGAACACTAAATACCCTGCTCACTTTGAACTTCATCACTACGCCGGAACAGTAAGTGTTTTTTACAATAAACAATTCTTTTAATTACTGATTGTAGGTTGGTTACAATGTAACCTCATGGTTGGAAAAGAATAAGGATCCCATGAACGACACCGTATGTGAAGTCTTCTCTAAATCCTCACTCAAACTTCTTGCCCTTCTCTTCAAAGTAGAAGAAGGTATGTAATATCGTGAATTCATTTAACTGCTAAATACTCTTTACTAAGATAAACAAATGCCAGTAATTAGACTCGAGATTTACGTGTAAGTATCTGATGTTTAGATGTCAGTTGTTTTAAATGTAAGCTGCTTGCTTACCAAGCAATGTGCATGTTTATATCTGCTTCCAATATGTTAAATAGCTTTAACTTTAAACAGCCTAGAAGATTTTTTGCAGCTTCCAAGTTTATATTACATGAATTTTATAATCTACTATAGCAAATTTTATGAGAAATTTAGTTGACAATGTGCAATTGGATGAAATGTTTGAGTTTGGAAAATTTGAATTCCATTGAAGATGTTTGTTTAAAATATGATTTATATTTTTTGATTTTTTAAAGTGGTTACTTTTTTATATAGCTTTAGGCTGTTTAAAGTTAACATAGTTCTAGTTTAGCTGGCAACATCCTCTACTTTTTATTCCTGCATGGGAAATCAGATATTGAATGGGGTTTCATTTTGGAATGGACCCTATGAATNCGGAAACGATGTTAGACGCTGTATTATAAAATATAATTCTACTCATTGTATACCTGCTGAAGAATTTTTACAAAAGATATGATTCTAGACCTTCTAATCTTTTCATCTCAAAGAAATACCAAAATCAAAAGACATTTGTAAGATATTCAACTTAAAAAATATGATTTTCTAAATTAATATTGAGGGGCTAAAATCAAAATTATGCAGAAGTCAACTAACAAATTTTATGGAAAATTGCCAATTGCTAACCCGCAATGCGGCGAGATGACTAGTTCATTCTCCCATATTGTCAAAAATGGACTAACTTACGTCAATATTCGAATGTTACAGAAAGTTCAGAACACTTACTCCAGATTTATACTAAATATAATATAATACTATCCATGGAATATCTGGGAGGTTTTCTATATAATTAAGGCTAGTGAAGACATGGAAGTTAAAATGAACTGAATACCAAAATATTCTGCCATCAGCAACAAAAAGAATTGGAGAAGTAATGGCCATAATTCCAAACGATAAAAGAAAACTATTAATTGGATGATAAAATTACAGAATATGAATAGGGTCAGCCCCTACTATATAATACGGCCGTTGCATTTACATACTGGGTAAAAAAAAAGAGGCCAGTGTAGTATATCCATTTGTAGTGTATGTATGCATACATAGTATAGATATATCTATATATATATATATATATATATATAAACTTCATTATCTTTGCTAAAAAGTATTTTATATCAAATTTCGACATAATTAGATTATCTTTATGTGGTATATAAATGAAACATTTAGTAGAGTTCTCTTTTCATTTCAGCATTTTTTTAATCTTTATAAAAACAAAAACTAAAATCATTGTTGATTTTACAAGGTTAAAATCTTGTGGTCAAGTGGAATATATATATATATATAAAGTTTCTCTAAGATATCAATAAAAGTATTGATTATTATATAGTTCATTTCAAATAATTATATATATATATATGTATATATATATATATATATATATATATATATATATATATATACATTATATTTGTAAAATTTGTTCTATTTTTAATGTTTAACTTAAAAACGTCATCGTTTTATAATAATTTCTCTTTTAGAAGCATCCGGTGGAAAAGGTAAAAAGAAGAAGGGTGGTTCCCAACAAACTATTTCTGGTAATCACAAGGTAAATAACCTTAAATTGCTTGTTTATGAAACTTTTATTTTAGTGGGCTACTCTGTTTTCTGAAAGTTAATTTACCAATTATTTATTTAGGATCAATTGAACAAACTCATGACAACACTTCATGCAACTTCTCCTCATTTCATTCGTTGCATTGTCCCCAATGAACGCAAACAACCAGGTTAATATCTTAATATCATTTTAGGAATTTAATTTCTCATCTTTCAATTGATCATTTCATATGAATGTTTTAGGTACCATTTTGGCTGAATTAGTGCTTCACCAGCTAAGATGTAATGGTGTACTTGAGGGTATTAGAATTTGCCGTAAAGGTTTTCCAAACAGATTGCCATATCCCGACTTCAAACCCAGGTATGAGAGCTTTCTAAATTGAGATTGGATCCTAAATTAGTAATGATTTTAATTATCAATTTTATTTAGATACCTACTCTTGGCTCCAAATCATGCCGATGATAGCATGGAAGCTAAGGAGGCCTCACAGAAAATTATCCTTGCCATTGATTTAGACAAAGCCGAATATAGATTCGGACACACCAAGGTAAACGTCATTTCTTGATTTGGTTTTAGTTAATATCTGACCTTCTTTGCTTTAAGCTGTTTTCTTTTAGATTTTCTTCAAAGCCGGTGTTTTGGGTACCTTAGAAGAACTACGTGAAGACAGACTTACCGTCATCATCTCATCTATGCAAGCAGTTATTAAGACCAACATCATGAAGAAGCGATTCGCTAAGATGTTGGATCAAAGGTTACTAGTTTGAATTTTAGTTTAACTTCCATCATGTGTGGTTTACACTTTTCAACATTAGACGCTTTACCCATTTAGGGCTTTTTGTATTAGTGCAAATCGTCTAGTTCTAAAAGCCTATTATCTAACTAATTAGTGGATCTTGCATTTTGCAAATAAGTTAATTATTCGTAAATAACATTAATAGTTTAAATCCCATTTTCTTCCGAAATGTTTGTTAGTGTTTTTCAATTTTAATTGCTACCTAGAAGACACACTTTCTTGTATGTTTATTATATAGATTTTGTTTTCATTACTAATTGTATTTATTTCTTTCATCAATTGTGGCGACTTTATAAAATTGTTATTTGTTTCAGGAATTTTGTTTACCATTTAATTGTTATGTTATTTTGGTAAGGAAATCTCAGATTCTCGCATATATGTATAAAATGCTTCATTAAGTAATTTTAAACATTCTTGTTTAGAGTTGGCCTTATGGTCATCCAAAGAAACGTTCGTAAATTCCTTCAACTTCGCAATTGGCCCTGGTTTAAATTGTACGGCAAAGTCAAGCCTCTTTTGGCAATGGCTAAGGCTGAAGATGAAATGAAGATTAAGGAAGAGGAAATGAAAGAGTTGCAAGAAAAAATGGAAAAACTCGAGGCATCCAACAAGGAGCTCGAAGAAAAAGTGAACAAAATTACTCAAGAAAAAACAAACCTCCAGAGCGCCCTTGAAAAGGTTATTTCATTTCAATTTTTCTAATAACAAATGTGCATATTTTTAAGTTAATTTTGAAATAATTATCATGATTTGTGAACATTTTGAGAAAGTTGTAAATCCGATGATCAGGTTATTTCAAAAGAATATTTATGTAATATAACGTTTCAACTATTTAAGATATTCAGGGTAAAATAATTTCAGCTTCATTTTAAATTTTTTTGCTTGCAGAATATATTATTTATGCTACAAATTTTAAATGAATCGATAAAGTTACTCATTCAAAAATTTTTAAACAAATAGGCAGGCAGAACGTTTTCCCATGAAGCTTTAGGATTTGTACTATGCGTTACTTCTGGAAAACTATTGTTTTGGTAATCAATTTATTCTTCAATACTTAAATATTTGGTTACATGTGAAACTTGAGACATTTATGTTTTTTAACTATCAAATTTTTATTTTCTAGTGAAATCAATATTAAAACTTTCTTCTTTTAATATATTTATCATATTTTTAATATTAATTAAATCAAGTGAGTGCCATGCTTAATTTACTTATTTTAGGAGCAAGAAAACCTTCAAAATGAGCGCGACAAATCTGCTAAAGGAGCTACTGCCAGTAAAGAATACGAAAATCAAATTAAGGATTTGGAAGAACGCCTTGAAGATGAAGAACACGCCAACTCTGAACTCACAAATCAGAAGAGAAAGCTAGAAAGCGTATGCTTTGAATATTAGAATATCACATTTTATTAAAAATTCGTTTGAATATTATAATTTCTCAGTTGTCGTTCATATAGTCATTAAGTGTTTAAAACAATTAACTTCACTATTAATTTATAATTTTTATAATTTACCTCAGCAACCATATCATGATTTTTATCATTAATAATATTAGGAACTCTCCGATTTGAGAAATGAGAAGTCAAATTTGGAAAATAAAGCCCACAAATCTGGTGAAGACATCAAATCCAAAGAACATCAAATCCATTCACTGAAAGATGAGAGAATGCAACAAGATCAAGCTTTATCCAAACTTCAACATACCAAAAAAGATTTAGAAAGCCAATTACAGGTATGCATTTGTCATGATTTTTTTTCTTCCAACACTTTTATTTAAATGATTTCAGTTTGATAGTGTTCCTTTCCTTAAGAAATCATTTCAGTTTATTCCCTTAGAAAACTATTGAGGACCTTCAGTCAGAAGAAGACAAAGTTAATCACCTGAACAAGGTTAAGAATAAGTTGGAAATGCAACTGGAAGAGACCGAGGATAATCTCGAAAGAGAGAAGAAATCTCGAAGCGATTTGGAAAAGGTCAGACGCAAGCTAGAGGGAGATCTCAAAATGGCCCAAGAAACTATTGAAGAGCTTGACAGATGCAAGCACGAAATGGAAGACACAATTAGAAAGTAAGTATCTTCCATTGAGATTTGACAAGCAAAATATCACTCCTTCTCATTTACCTTGTTATTTTAGGCGTGAATTTGAGATTTCAAATCTTAACAGCCGTGCATCTGATCTTGAAAACAACATTGCCCAACAAAGAAAACGCATCAAGGACAATGAAGTATGTACTTTTTAAGTGAGGTTGTTATATATTTATTGGTTTAGAATCGCATCGAAGAGCTTGAGGAAGAGAACGAATCTGAAAGAATGGCACGCAGTAAAGTTGAAAAACAAAAGGCTGAATTGGCTCGTGAATTGGATGAGCTTACTGATCGTCTTGATGAAGCTGGTGGCGCTACTGCCGCTCAAGTACGTATCCCCATTATTTTACCAAATTTTTGAATTTCCGCTGGCACTATGTTTTTTCGCGTTGCATTCGTTTACATAATGTATTTAGATTGATCTCAACAAGAGACGTGAAAATGATCTCTTGAAATTGCGTCATGAACTTGAAGAAGTTACTCTTCAAAATGAGCAAAACTTGGGACAATTGCGCAAACGCAACCAAGAACAAGTTGGTGAAATGCAGAGCCAAATCGATATGCTCAACAAAACAAAGAGCAAACTCGAAAAGGAAAAGAATCACTTCAGAATGGAGGCTGAAGATGCTCAAAGCAACTTCGAAGTTCTTCAAAAGAACAAAGTAATTAAAATTTGATTTTTCGCAAAATTTACTAATAGAGTTGTTTCGAAATTGAATTACTATATTAGTTATTTCCACTAACATGAGTCATTGTAGTTTATCAAGATTATTAAAAGAATTCCCTAACATATTATGAAGATTAATGTCGTTAGAACTAGGATTTTGCGGAATCCGAATTTAGCAATATTGGCGTTGATTCCATTTTCGTCCCATTGCATTTCCTCGACTCATGGTCACATGTTCTCCCATGGCATAATTAATAAATTTCTAAGTTCCGTGGTTCTAGTTATTTTAATTATGGGCCTGTCCTGCTTAAATATTTAGTCAAGCTCCCATTCCATGAAACTGGGAGTCATACACCTTTCGGGACTAGATAATCCCACAGGATCCTAGTTTGAAATAGTGTCTTGAAACTATTATCCAATGTTATAGTTTTTTAAATTTATCGCCGATTCAGTCAAATTCATCTCCACGAATTATAGAAATTCAGATGTATGGATTCATAATTTTTTAATGCATTTAGCAATCTGCCGATAAACTTATTCAAAACTTGGAAAGCCAGCTTTCTGAAGCTAAGGCTCATGTCGATGAACTTAATCGTTCTGTGATGGAACTCGGCAGCAACAAATCCAGACTTCAACAAGAAGTCAGTGATCTTAACCGTCAAATTGAGGATCTTGATAGTCATGTATCTCAATCTGAAAGACAAAAGCGCCAGCTTACTTCTCAGTTGGACGACGCACGCCGCACTGCTGATGATGAATCTAAGGTACTTTTTATTCAAAGACTTACTGATTTGTATTTCTTTATTGTAGGAGTTATTAAACTGAGATAGAAAATTGTTTTATGTGCATNCAAAAGAACAAAGTAATTAAAATTTGATTTTTCGCAAAATTTACTAATAGAGTTGTTTCGAAATTGAATTACTATATTAGTTATTTCCACTAACATGAGTCATTGTAGTTTATCAAGATTATTAAAAGAATTCCCTAACATATTATGAAGATTAATGTCGTTAGAACTAGGATTTTGCGGAATCCGAATTTAGCAATATTGGCGTTGATTCCATTTTCGTCCCATTGCATTTCCTCGACTCATGGTCACATGTTCTCCCATGGCATAATTAATAAATTTCTAAGTTCCGTGGTTCTAGTTATTTTAATTATGGGACTGTCCTGCTTAAATATTTAGTCAAGCTCCCATTCCATGAAACTGGGAGTCATACACCTTTCGGGACTAGATAATCCCACAGGATCCTAGTTTGAAATAGTGTCTTGAAACTATTATCCAATGTTATAGTTTTTTAAATTTATCGCCGATTCAGTCAAATTCATCTCCACGAATTATAGAAATTCAGATGTATGGATTCATAATTTTTTAATGCATTTAGCAATCTGCCGATAAACTTATTCAAAACTTGGAAAGCCAGCTTTCTGAAGCTAAGGCTCATGTCGATGAACTTAATCGTTCTGTGATGGAACTCGGCAGCAACAAATCCAGACTTCAACAAGAAGTCAGTGATCTTAACCGTCAAATTGAGGATCTTGATAGTCATGTATCTCAATCTGAAAGACAAAAGCGCCAGCTTACTTCTCAGTTGGACGACGCACGCCGCACTGCTGATGATGAATCTAAGGTACTTTTTATTCAAAGACTTACTGATTTGTATTTCTTTATTGTAGGAGTTATTAAACTGAGATAGAAAATTGTTTTATGTGCATTTTAGGCACGCAGCACTCTTCAGATTCAATACAATAATGCTCAACGTGAGAACGACCAGTTGAGAGAACAGTTAGAGGACGAAGAGGCAGCTAAATCCGATTTGGCACGACAACTTCAAAAAGCCGCCAATGAAATGGCCAATCTACGCAACAAATATGAAATCGAGCACGCTGGAAGACTTGAAGAGCTTGAAGTATGTTTTAATTACAAAGCACTGTTTGATCTTAGATTTTTGTTATTAATAATTACAATTTTACTTTAAACGTTTTTTGATCTAATGCTATTCTAATGTACTTGGGGAATTTAGGAATCTCGCAAGAAGTTATTGCTCAAAGTACAAGATGTCGAAGAACACCTTGAATCCGTCTTGAGCAAGAATCAACAGCTTGAAAAGGCTAAACAACGCACTCAAGGTGAATTGGAAGATGCAACCATTGAATGTGAACGAGTAAGTTACTGGCAATAATTGTATCGTCCTAGTGTATTTAAATCTCATTCGCACAAGAGCGGTTTTCTGCTTTTTGAGATTGTTTTATTATCGTTTGGGTAATTTAGTTACAAAGTGCTTTGACAAATATCGAGAAGAGCCAGAAGAAATTCGACCAAGAACTTAACACCTGGAAGCAAAAGGTTGAAGAACTTCAACATGAATTGGATAACGCTCAGAAAGACAACCGCAACTACTCTACCGAGATTATGCGCATGAAGGGCAGCTACGACGACATGGCCGATGCTGTCGAGGCTCTTAAACGCGAGAACAAAAATCTCCAAGGTAGGTGTAATTGTTTACCCCCATTTCAAAGAAAATCATTTTGTCATTAAAATAAGCTTTTTTAAATTTTTAGTCGATTCTATTTTTCTTCTAACACTTGAAATTCTATTGACAGAATAATATTAATGCTAAGAAGATCGACAAAATTCATGAAACTTTATAGGAAGCAATTCCCAAAATTCCCATTTTGGAATTAAAAACGGTTTTGATGATGTTATTTATACCGATTTTACCCTTTTACGTCAATGTAATATGTAGTTTAGAAAGACTTTAATTTTACGTAAATGTTTGTTTTCGGGTAAACCCATAAAACCACTGGCTTTTATACATGCAAGTAACATTTTTGCAGTTTTTGAATTTTCTTAATTTTTAGCTGGCATTATCTATTTTAATTTAATGCCTGTTAATTGTAAATTGATTAAATAGTTTTGGTTCAAAAGCTTTACATTCTTTTCGAGTTTTTTAATTTTCGTTTTTTAGTTGAGTTGGCTGACCTCTCTGACCAATTGGGCGAAGGTGGCAAGAACGTCTACGAAATTGAAAAGGCCAAGCGTCGTCTTGAAGCAGAAAAGAGCGAAATTCAAGCAGCTCTTGAAGAAGCTGAACATCATCTTGAGAATGAGACCGCTAAGGTTATGCGACTCCAACTTGACATCAGCCAGATGAAATCAGACTTAGAGAGACGCCTGCATGAAAAAGAAGAAGACTTCGAAAGCACCAGGTGAGCAATTTTATTTTATAGTTCGAATTGTAGGAATCATTGGCTTACATCGTAGTATTTAATAATTGCAACTAAATGGTCCATTTTAGACGTAATTACCAAAAATCAATTGATGCTGTTCAATCACAGGTTGAATCAGAAATCAAAGCCAAAAATGATAGCGTAAAGGCCAAAAAGAAGCTTGAAGCCGATATCAATGAGTATGAAGTTGCTCTTGAATTGGCGAATCGTCATAATGCTGAGGGTCAAAAACTCGTCAAGAAACTCCAATCTCAAATCAAGGTTAGCTCCTTAAAATGAAAATCTACTCAAATTTCTCATTTATGACGTCCATATAGAACTATAAATATCCTCTGCATCATAATATACGAGATTGTGCTTAGGATAGCGCACAGCGCCTTGAAGATGAACAACGTGGTGTTGAAGAGGCTAGAGAACAACGTAACATGAGTGAACGTCGTTGCAATGCTTTGGCAACTGAAATTAGCGAGCTTCAAACTTCACAAGAACAGGTAAATAGTGTACCAATAGATTTTATTTCAAAGCTATTTAAAAGTTCATTATTCAATGAGACCGTTTAGGCTGATCGTTTGAGACGTCAAGCTGAATTGGAAGCCAGTGTTCAATCAGAGAAAGTCAACGATCTTCAATCTCAGAATAATGCTCTCAACGCAACTAAACGTAAGTTGGAGAGTGAACTTCAAAATGCTCTTTCCGACGCAGAAGATTTCCACCATGAAATGAAAGCTGCAGAAGAAAGATGCAGAAAGGTATCTTGGATTGAGTTTTAAAGATTTTTACATTGTATGTTTCAGGCTCAAGCTGATGCCGCTCGTCTTGCTGAGGATTTGAGAGCAGAGCAAGACCATGCTACTGGTTACGAAAGAAAAGTTAAACAACTTGAAATTCAAATTAAAGACCTCACGGCTAAATTGGAAGAGAGTGAGTTAGGTGGAAGTCGTGGAGGCAAACGCAACATTGAGAGATTAGAAACTAGAATTAGAGAATTGGAAAATGTAATTATATTTTGAATTCTTTGTTTCATTTAATAGAAGCCTGAAATTGGTATTAAGGTGAAAATTTTAAAATTTAGCTAGTAACTAAAACAAATGTTTTATCATTCCATTTAGGAGAAAGCCATTGACTCTCAGAAACTGCAAGAGTCCATCAAGAACGCACGTAAACTCGAGCGCAGAATGAAGGAATGCGAATATGCTGTTGAGGAAGAACGTAAAGAAAAGGAAAAACAATTCGAAGCCATCGATAGACTTACAAAGAAAAACGTTAACCTTAAGAAACAAATCGATGACTTGGTAAATATTCATTTTCATTATACCTATTAACTTCTTGCATTAAAGGATCTATAGCTAAAACCATAAAAGTAACATATGATGCTTGTTCTATGCGTATTATAAAATCAGTTGTAATTCATCAATATTTCATCTGTAGTTTCAGAAAATTTAAAAACAAAAAAATTGTATTCATTTAAAGCATCGTGCGCAATGAACATATTCACAACTTTCATCAATTCAGTTTTAAGTTTAAATTGCTTTGTATATCTTTAAAGCCACAAACCGTTTTGTCCCTAGTTTAAACTATTTTCTTCAAGTCCATTGAGAAGTTTGAAATCTTGGAATATTGGCATCTCTAATGCCATTTATTAGATGATGATCACTAATGCTAGTGATTTTTTTGAAAATATTAAATATTTTTTGATAAAAATTCCGAATTTTAAAAATATTGAAATTTTCTCCATAACCAATATTCAGATAATTAAAGATAATTGGAGGAATAATTAACTACACAGACCGTCCAAAGCTAAAAGTCGTCTTTTGCGGTCTGGGTTTGTCTTGAAATGTACATGGAGGAGAAGAAATTTCTCTATCCTGTGATGATTTCGGAGATATTAACGTTTGCCATTTTCGAAGAACTGATCATAAATGTTAATTAATTCTCGAGTAATTTAGGCTCAATATTCAATTTTGATAGATAGCTCGTTTTAATTTGTGACATATAATTATTTTTGCATACTAAGTACTTTCTCTAAAGCGTTGTATAACATCATTCTAAGAGTTGTATTGTTTAGGAGGATAGCAATACCATTGCTCTTGGACGTTTGAAGAAACTCCAACATGATGTTGAGGAAGCAGACGACAGAGCTGAACAAGCTGAAGCTATGATCGCTAAATTGAAGGCCAAAAGCAGAGCTAGTGCAAGCAGTTCCAGCACAACTACCCGAGTAAGCTCAAATACAATACTTTTTTTTCACCGCAGTTTATCCCACTAAAGTTTTGATTGGTTTTTTATAATTTTATTTGAAATTATGTAATTGTACAAAGTATACACTCTTATTTTTTATAATTTAACTTTAACATTTATTGCAAAATGCAAACTTATGTATTTCCAGTCTTAATTGTAAAACATTGCTTAATAGTGTTAATTGTATTTTGTTTATATTTTATATTTTAGACTGGATATGGCCCTGGTGGTAGTACAGTTGTAACTAAGACTTCTCGATCTCGCAAAGAGAAAATAGAAGAAGAAATTTAAGAGTTCCTACTAGGCTTATAAACTTTTTAGAGTGTCTTACATTTGTTAAAATGCAGTTTTTAAACAGTGTATATTGACAGCGATGTATTTCTCGGACAGTTGGTGACATTTTATAATTTTGCTGTTTGAGGTGCTTAAACTTGCTTAATGTTTCACGAATTGTCACGCACTTTCTTTCGGAGCTTTTGTAAGCAAATCAAGCAGGGTGTGTGGTTTGAAAGTATTTTGAATTGTGAATTAAAATTTATAAATTGGAGGTGAACTATGTCGGTAATAGGTTTTATTTTAATGTTTGGAAAAGTTTGCATAACTTGATTTGATTCTGCACATCATGGCATGTGTTTGTGTAAGCCTGTTTTGATTTGTTACACACAATTTATTGGCAAATTCAATTGTAAATGTTTTAGTTTATTTATTTCATCACTTATTATAATGTTAACATTTAATCTTTAAAGTAATTGAATAAACGGCATCCAATCAACTTTGAGATGACCTTTAGCAAGCATGCATACATGTATAGCTGATCAATTCTCTTAGCCACATAATTTTTTGAAATTCTGCTTGAAAAATTAGTATTTCTATATCTAGGATTATTCTGTGTCAATTCAATGTATTAAATTTGCTATTATGTCAGGCTAAAATTTTGAATATTACGTTCCAAAGTTTTTATAAAAATTTCAATTTAGCATTTAAATATAAACTATTGTGTTGGAAACACTATTCTTTGTTCATTTCTATGTATTTCTATATGTTAATAATAATTTCAGTACATAATTTTAATTTTTTTAAACATAATTACATTTTGAATTTTAAAAATGATGCTTTCAAATTGTTTGGAAAAAGTTGAAAAGCCCGTTCATTTTATTTGCAGGGCTCCTACATGCATGCTTGAAATAATTTGGCTTAGTAATTCAAATAAAAAGTTTGTTTTGTGTTGTATCACATTGAAAGTATTTACAAGAAGAAATTTAGTTTAGTGTTACAGCAGCTATGTAAAAATATATTAATCAATAAATGATATGAAAGAGTAACAATAGCGTAAAAATACACAATAAAAAAGCACTGACTAAAAATTAAGTTACAATACACTTACAATTTTTTCCCATTTTTGCTAATTCATCCAGTGGTCCAATGTATTGTTTGACCATGCTTTACTTCAAGCGAATCTCATCTAATTTTTTTAGCAATGATAAAAAATGGTGGGTTAATTATTTCTTTAATACCCCAAATAGGTATTTCAGGTGAACTACTTGAATAGTTAGTTTTTGGTTTATGCATGGCTTTATTTTTTTAGTGACAAATTCAAAGGAAAAATTCTTTTTTAATTTGTTTACTTCACCATGATATTTTCCTAGATTTAGAAACACATCATTCAATGCATACAATGACCTCAACTTTTTCAATCTCGAAAGTGCTGACATATTAAATTGCTAAGATTTAGCACATTGGTCACATATTTACAATAAATATCAAATTTGAACAATATTTTATAATAACTTTCACCTTACAAAAGATATCAAGAGGTATTTAATATTATTAATTCATAATTTCTGAATGAATTATTTAGCATCAGTTACTTTGATATCCTTAACATAAAGTTGACTATAATTTAACTCTAAATTTTCATGTGACTCTCATTGCAATGTAATAGAATGGATTCGAACACAGATTCTAATTTCGCTTCATTGTAAATTTTCAGTGATGCACCTGTTTTGTCAGTGGTAAAATGATTAATGTAGTCGTTTCTCAAACTCTGTGCGCTCATCTTTCAATGAAAAGGTATGTGTTTTGCGCTTGGATTCTAAGTTGGTTAAACTGAGCAACACATTAGCAATGAAATTAACTCAAATTTTGGCAACGTAGTGCAAATACTAAGCATTCATTGATGAGTTTAGAAAACGGCATTTCAAAGTAAGACTTTCTTAAACTAACGGTGAAAATATTAAATCTTACCTAGTTTTTTGAATTATTTTTCTGTAAGATTGGCGTGTTGTTATTATATACAGTACCGCTCATAAGCATTGAAACACTCATCTTCACAATATATTTCTGCAATTATAAACACAATAAATTTGATTTTTAGCACTTAACTCAAGTTTGACATTGTGAATTGAAATTTTCACGTAATTTTTTAATCCGAAATTTAGTTTTCGTCATATTCCCCTGTGAAAGGGAACCCTAAAAACTATCTTTATAAGCGTACCTGTTATGCAAACTACAGCGGAAAAATCGAATTCAAGGCGAAAAATTTAGTTTATTCTACTAACTCTTTATTCTAACTTTTGCATAGATGTATTCCTGTCTTTCAAAAATATTACCACTTAATTTTTGTTTAAATCCCATTACATTGATTGAATTTATATCCAAATTAGTGATGTAACAGGATTCTCACGAACTTGCACACTTCATAATTCAAAATTTTGCTGCATGAATTCGTACACAAAATTTAGAATAAACTAAAATCAATTTTTCACTATAATTTGCAAAGCATTTATAACTTGAGTTTTTATAAATATGGGTTCTTTTATAAAAGTAATTCACTTAAACAAAGCTACTTAAAAATATATTTAATTACACCAATGTATATATAATTATTATGAATATTGAATTCTTGTGAATTTAAACAATTTTGATGCAATTAATCGATAGTTTTAATGTCAAGTTGGATGGCATATTTAATATTTCAAAACGCTATGAAAATGTTTGGAATAGAGGTCACTGTTTGCATATATTCGATTTGTCATTGACAATGCAATTCAAGATTTTTTGAAACACTCTAACATCAATATATAAAAAAGGCAATTTATTAAGCCAAATGACTATCGATTTCGACCAATATACATTACACATCCCTTCTAAAAAATATTTTATTATTATGTTCCCAAATTTAACTAATCATTTTCAGCAAAATATTAAAATAAGTTAAGAACTAAGGTCCTGAATTACATATTAGGGTCTATTTTTTTAAAATATTTTTAAAATTGTTCGCGGATTTTTCGGTCCACTTTTGTGACTCACCTGATTATGACTGAGATGTTCTTCCCCGTCGAAGATCCTTCGCACACCTCTGAATTTATAAATACCTTGATGATAATAATACTCTTTTAAAGTCATAATATGGTATTAGTCTGGGACATAGCACTTCAGGCAGAATTTTATCAATGACCGAAAAAATGAAAGACAATCAAAAACAAAACAGAACTAGTTCAATGGAACTTAATCAAATACTATTCTTGTTATATGGTAATGGCATGACTGAAGAAGTTAACAAAAAGTACTAAATATCAATATGCTGATGATTCTTGGATAGTCATTGCATTATATATTACAATAAAAACAACCCAATATCTCAAAAAATCGCTAGAATCTTTAATGCATTATTTTAATGATAAATAAAAACTTCAATTTCTAATATTCGCTCCAAATGGACATAAAATTGTTGCAAAGCTTTAACACCTAATATCGAAAATAATATATTGAAATCTAATGAAACACAAAATTGTCTTTTTAGTAGATTGTGATAATAATATAAGATTGCAACGTTCTTTAATAAAAATTAAAGAAATAGTAAAATTATTATATGTTACCTTAGAAAATTTGTTAAATCATATCCTAAGGTAACTAATACATACATTGGTATTAAGTGAATTTCAATGTTGCTGTTTCTATTAGATAAACCAAATGTAATGAATATATAGCTGGTCAATTAGGTCATTAAAATATAGGCCAAAACGCGAATATGTATCTCATATTAGTAAAGGCTATAAAACTTTAATTCCACGACAACGTATCGATTACCAAACATTATGCATAACCTGTAAATTTATACTGTACATATGAATAATAGAACTCAAAACCTACATTGTAAAAATAATCGAAATTGTTTCTTCATATCTAATGGCATAGAACATTGAAATAATATACCTCTGTTATCCTTAATATACATTATATATAAAGAGATCTTGATACAAAATAATACAAATTGAAAATATGTATCTATTCTTTATGAAAAAATTTGCTTTGATTATATCTTAGATGGCCTTTAAGCCTTTAACTTGCAGAATGAAATCTATGACTTGAAATATATTGCTTTACACGCACATGCATATACCTATTAGGCAATAGTTATATTTATACGTATTTTACATGTAAAGGCCTTGTTGTCAAATAATATCTATTCCGGTGTAAATTAAAGCAATTTTCAAAATATTTTAGTTGATTATATCCAGTAGCGGTTTTTTTCCTGTTAAAACTAGGCACGTACCTAAGGAGCAGGCATAGGTGTAAGAGACATAGCCTTGAAAAAATAGTTAAAAAATACAATTGTTAGATATTAAGCAGTCTAAAATGTTTGTAGCTACTACTCGCATGTAATAGCTTTGGTGAATTGAAATTCATTTAAAAATAAAAAATGCCATTAGGCAAACACATACTTTTTTCCTTGAACCAGCTTTGATAATATAAAAAAAGTTTTAAGGAGATATAGAGCTTATAACATAATATTTATCAATACTTAATCCAAATTTTTTCACTGACTCAGTTTATTAACTAAACAGTAGTCAATTTCTATATGTATTTTGTTTTACTTGCATTAAATATAGATTTCCAAGTTTGGAAACGTCAAAAATTCTTTGGACTACATTTGCAGATGATTATAAGTCACAAATTCAGTTTCATTTTCTAATTGAATACATCAGTTTGGTATCATCTGAATACTTACTCATTTTCCAACAATGCCAAACATTATTATTCCTATCACTTGAATAGTGGGCAAAAACCGCCCGCTCATTCGACCTCATCGAGGTGTTCCATCTTTTAATTCAACAAATTTAATAAGTTCCATGTAACAATTGATCCAATTTGCAAACCAGAGGTATATTTTTCGGTTGTTCCATTATTAACGAATACTTCAGAAATAGTGATTATCTATATATTACGACAGATCTTTTTGATGATCTGCATGAAAATATCAGTTGTTAAGAAGTCACGTTTATAGGCATATTGATTTCAATCAAAGTTTAACCAATTTCAGATAAAGCTACAAACCGATTATATCCAAGCATCTTCCTGAAGTAGGTATTATTGCGACTGGAAGAATTGTTTTCTGAGTCATTATATTACTGTTGATTCCTTTAGGTATTGAATTGACTAGTAACTTCTTTTACTCTTCAGGATAAATGCATGTGTAAATTACGCACATCCTACACACTTCCTTGTACATATCGGATTTATTCATTTTTGAAATCAATTCCCAATAAATATGTTAGACTTTTGAATTGATTTATTTTTTAATTTTGTTTGTCACATAGTCATTATTACTTTTAAATGCCTCCATTTTATTTCTATAAACATCTGATGTATCGTTGTTTCTAACAAGGTTTCCCAATAAATCAGACTGCATTGAAATCTTGCGATCAGTACTTAAATCCTTTTCAAATTCTATGTAATCCAACATTGCTTCAGCACTTCTAATTAAGAGCTTCCAATCAGCAGATTCTACTTGCAATGCAGGTTATTGTCATCAATAAGATACGTTTACTTTTTGCTTTCATAAATATTTATGAACATTTCTAGCAGCATTTCCCAAAGAAGAAGCGATTTCGGAATTATCAATTCTTTTAATGATGTGCAAACTACATTAAGCTGCTTACGAGAAGGATTATGGCACATAGCATGCAAACTCAGAAATCCAGCTTTTCAAATGTACTGATTCTTTTGCCACTCACATTACCAATTGCTAACAAATACAGTCTGGTGTTCTCAGATATAATGAGCCGCATTCCTCTACCTACAATATATAATATAAAGATTCATCACAACAATAGATTATTTGAATAGTAGAAATCTTGATCAACATTTCAAAGTTAAAAAATCAATATCAGGTTTAGAAATTTTTAGAATATTTTTGGGTTTTGTTTGCATCACCTCTTTGATGTAATATAATATATTTGGAGTTACCCATTACAGTAGAATAACAGTAGCCATTTTCGGCGAGGAAAAATGTTGCACTGATTGATTCGATATATTTCAACTTTTCCGAATTACAATAATAAATCTATAATTTATTTGGTATTAGGTATTGTTTTCTTTTAAAATTAATCCTTTCCAGTGACATAGAAACAAATCCAGGTCCTATCCTAAATGAAGCAGAAATTGAACTCAAATTGAAAAACTATTCTGATAAATTCATATATATATA
>CABFPE010000032.1:2218411-2235660 GCA_900660155.1 Hofstenia miamia | reverse complement strand
TTGGGATGGCTCCGAGGTAAAATAAAATTCTAAGAGCAAAATTTGATACTAAAAAATTTCTGTGCATAATTTTTTATTTTAATGGGGTCCAGGTGCCCTCTTCTAACTCTTTGTATATATATAGGTTCCAATTTTTTTTAAAAAACAATAAGTCGTACATGTTTAGAACAATTGCACCTTATTTTATCGAGCAAAAACAACATTTACAAATTACAAACTTCCCAAAAATGCAAAAGACAAAATTTTTAAGATCAATTAAATTTATTAAAATTACTCAATGAAAATATTTCATGAAAACAAAGAACAAAATAATAATACAGGCAATATACAAAAACCATTCTTGTCCTGTATATAAAAAACTTCCTAGTTAAAAGTTTAAAAGAAAAATATTCAACAGTAAATTTAAATTTGCCGAAATGGATCCAATATTGACATCATTTGCAACGAAGAACTTCTCCAATAACAAAGATTTAATACTTAAAAAATTAGTTTTTCTGTAATTATTTATCAATTCAAATTTGAATACTACAATAAACAATACAATGGAGAAATTCAGAGATATCTGGGAACAAGGTTTAAAGAACATATAAGTAAGCACTTAAATTAAGAAATATATTTACACCGTCATGAATTTTAAGAGAGAAAATTTTAAAATCTTCTTAAGAACTAAGCATCACAACATTGGGGAACGAATCTATATTTATCGTAACATTAATAATAGTGGATGTTTCTATACCGCTATATACGAAGAGTCTCGTTGGAGTAGAATAACACTAAATACTAAACATTTGCAAGAGAGATATAATCTACCTACGTTTCAATTCGAATTCAGTGATTGATTCACAGAAACGAAGCGGGAGAGGAAGATCATTCCAGATTTTTGAGCCGCTTATTGCAAGAGTGCGAGCAGAGTACAATTTTCAGATCAAATGAACATGTAAAGTGGGAACATTCATGCACCAAAGGTCATAGACATCATTACTAACTTCGCGAATTGCAAGCAAGTCGTTGATATACTAGGAATCATGTAATAAATTACTTTCAAAATGATTAGTGACCTCTTTTATGTAATTCGAGTATGTACAACCACCCAATAGAATTGTCTAGTTTTTGTTACAAAACGTGCAGACAGTTTTGTACAGGATGCATCTTACGAATGATGGTACAAAGGTAAGCTAACAAGAAGACCGTTATAGGAGTCATGGTGCGTAAAGACAAAAGCATATGTCAAGCGTTTAGCAGTTTCCCCAATGAGACATTTCCGAAATTGGCCAAAATCTTTTAGGGCCATTATGCCTTTCCTCATATTCTACAACAGGCTTCTTTATATGGTCAAATAAAAATTCAAGATTCCTAATGCAAATTGAGGGCTGCAAGATTGAATTATGGAAATTAATTGGTACATGTGAACAAGTAATTTGAACTGAGGTAAAAACCAACTATTCAGACTTTCTTGTGTGAACAGCTAATATATTTGATTAGCATCAGGCACTAAGACACAAGAGGCATTGTGGAATGTTCACAATCTTAGTAGGATGTTCAGTTAAGGCTTTCGCCAATTTTCTTGACTTCAGCAACATAAAGAAGAAAGGAAGGCAGGCTCCAAGAGGTGAATGTTATACAGAGCACAAACAAAAACATCAATAACAACTAAGATATGGCTTAATGCATAGAAGAGCATTATTACAAATTAAAAATCCACTTTTAGGTGGCCCTATACCCCGTTTACAAGTGACATGAGACATGCNCCAATAAAATTGTCTAGTTCTTGTTACAAAACGTGCAGACAGTTTTGTAAAGGATGCATCTTACGAATGATGGTACAGAAGTAAGCTAACAAGAAGACCGTTATAGGAGTCATGGTGTGTAAAGACAAAAGCATATGTCAAGCGTTTAGCAGTTTCCCCAATGAGACATTTCCGAAATTGGCCAAAATCTTGTAGGGCCATTATGCCTTTCCTCATATTCTACAACAGGCTTCTTTATATGGTCAAATAAAAATTCAAGATTCCTAATGCAAATTGAGGGCTGCAAGATTGAATTATGGAAATTAATTGGTACATGTGAACAAGTAATTTGAACTGAGGTAAAAACCAACTATTCAGACTTTCTTGTGTGAACAGCTAATATATTTGATTAGCATCAGGCACTAAGACACAAGAGGCATTGTGGAATGTTCACAATCTTAGTAGGATGTTCAGTTAAGGCTTTCGCCAATTTTCTTGACTTCAGCAACATAAAGAAGAAAGGAAGGCAGGCTCCAAGAGGTGAATGTTATACAGAGCACAAACAAAAACATCAATAACAACTAAGATATGGCTTAATGCATAGAAGAGCATTATTACAAATTAAAAATCCACTTTTAGGTGGCCCTATACCCCGTTTACAAGTGACATGAGACATGCATGTCTTGTGTTTTAACGAGCGAATGTCACGTCTAAACACCCAAAACACGCGACATTCAACCACTCAAGTAGAGACAAACAGCACACCTGGAGATAACATGTTGAGCTGATTATTATCCAGAGCTACCTTCTTGATAATGGGACATACAACTACCATCTTCCAATGAATGAAGCCAAAAAGGTCATAAACAACTAGAGTTATTATTGCGAATTTGCTAATTTTTTTCCTGGAAAAAGTAAACAAAACCGGTAAGTGAGTCTTATTCAGGAAGAAGCCGCTCTTTTTCATGATCCAGTAATTGCCGTGCAAAGTAAAAAAACCTTAAGAATTTCTCGTTATAAATATGGCTAAGCGGATTTCATGGTTGTAAGCAGCACTACAGTTTCGATATAGACCAACTCCGAGAATAGACCTAATTCCTTTCTAGTCAAAGTTTAAGTCTTTTATTTTCCCTATGCCCATTATCAAACCATGGAGAATTTGTTCTAAGGAAGAATCGCTTTTCAACCAGAGGAGTATGTTCATCAAGAATATATATCATTTCATTAAGAGAACCAAATCAAGTGAGTCTATAGTAGAGACATGAAGGAAATCAAATCAGTAGCGGCAATAGAAATTTGATTAGAAAATATAATCATATCCATGGAACATAGCTCTTTTACGTCACTAGCAGTTGTTTCTTTTGGCAGACGATCAAAGGTGAAAGACGAATTTAGCATTCCATGATAAGATTTGGAACCATTGCCGTTAAGCAATAGAAACCAATACATTGTACGAATTGTGATATTCTTGATGGATAATAAAAGCAACCAAGCGTAGGTCAGAATTATGTTGGACCAAAAACTACTTGAGCAAAACCAAATGAAGCAAAGAGATTTGAGAAAGAAATATTGTTATGACCACGTTTAATTAATCCTAGTACAGAGTCATCTCAGACCTCACCCCATAGCCATTTCTCAGATATTGCACATAATTGAAAATTTTTTTTTCAATAATAACATGAATTACGAATGATATTTCATGAACTAGCTATTGTGTATTCATGACCGAGGCTAGAATTTTCAACGAAAAGGCATAAATTAAAATACATTTGAAAAATTCCATACGGGAAGGATAAATGCTTGTGAAAAACTATAGAAAATGGACGATATTTATAATAATTGCGTTCAAATGATGTACACCAGTGTTGCCATACTGGTGGTCCCTGCGCCTGATCCGGCTCGAATGAAAATCACAATTTTCCCAGTTACGTCAGTTGTTGGAAATTTTTTCAATAAACAATATTATGATTCAATTTTTTTATAAACTTAAAGATACTTTTGTTTTTTCTTTGCTGTAAATTTGTCTCCTGATGTTTCAATTGAAACAGAATTTACCCTAACACTAACAGATTTTACCCTGATATCGCTGATATACAACATGGTATGAACCTAAGGAAAATTAGAAATATTACTCTAAATTGATCGCTAAGAATACACAGCCACATTTTTTATACTTTATTGTTTGAAGAAAAATAGGGCACATAAAATTCAAATCATAACATTTTATATAAAATCAAGACGAACGAAATTTTATCCAAACCTTTGAAAACATTTTGCGATGAATTGGTATTGCACAAGGAGTGGAAAGTCTATCATTGGACATAACTAATTTCAGCAAAGTTTTAATCATTTGCATGGTTGAATTTGTTCGTTAAAATGAACTGGTTGTGTTATGCATTATAATTTTGTAACTTTGTAATTAGCTTTGCAATTAACTGTACGAGGTGCTTAATACGCTGAATAGTAGTGAATGAATGAATTACTGAATATGAATATATGTATATATATATAAACATATTATACATTATATGTTGCAGATATATCATTGTTTTCAGAAGGCAGTAAAATTCTAGTTGAAAATCCTATATTGAATTTAATGCAATAATACATTAACTCAGTAGTTAATGGGGAGAACTAAATAACGCTCTTTCAATGTAATGAAATCAGATATAGTTTTCTGGGATATTTTAATCGACCCCTGATTTTTCTCCGCTAACTATAAGAAATATTAATATACCGTCTTTGGATGCAGTAAAAGATCTTGGTTTGATTATTTCGTCTAAATTGAAGTGGAATGCGTATATTGAAAATGTAATGCAACAAGAATTACATCAATCGGCACCAATATTAATTCAAAATTATTTAAAACATTTGCATTATTACATATGCTTCACATGGCTGGTGGCTTTTCAGAGTCCAATTTCAAGCATTGGAATGATTTTAAAGGAGATGCCTCCACTGGGTATATAACTCTAATGCAAGAATTGAATATACTCTTATACAAATTCCAATTATATGAACTAGTATATTTTAGAAGGCTATGAAATGGATTGTACAAAGTGAATCGATAGATTATGTGTGCTTAATTGATTCATGAATATTAGGAAAAATTTAAAAAGCTTATTTATCATACGTAAATGTAGAAAGTTTAGTTCAAATAAAATTTTTTGGGATCGAATAATCTACATGGCCAATTAAATAATAATCAATACTTCTATTGATATTTTCGATAGACCTTAGGCGCTTAAAAACAATTTATCAGATTTTTGGAATTTTGTGGTAGAAAACATGTCACCACTGATAATATACATATAGAAAATAGAGTCACATAAGAATGGAATAAACTACATTTCATCATTTGTTATTGCAATTTAAGTTTCAATGTTCTTAATATTTAATCGCTTTTTTGTGGAATCCAAAGAAATAATTAGCTAGAGTTTACGGTCACGCAATAGTTAGCATCTAGAGTGAAAAATTAAGATTGAAGTTATGCTGTTCTTTTTTATATATACATATTTATATGCGCCTAAGTCTTTAATTATAGTGAAATTAATGCAATAATGGGAAATAATTATAAAAATTAGTAAAAATTAGAATCTATGTCTGGTAACAGGACTATTGCAATTCCGTTACCATGAAATTTCGGTACCATGTAGAAACAATTAGTTTGTTGATGAGATGGTATACTAAACCTAAAACGGAATATATCATTTATCATATATATGCGTATTTTATAGAGGAACAGTATGTTATGATGTAAATGGAATATACTTGTAAAACTGATATTAACTTTTTTGAAATGCCGTTAGCGAGTAGTTTTATGTTCATAGATCAAAAAAAATTCTGTCTTATTGATGATCCTACTAAGGAGTCACAATGACACATTTCAATAAAAAAATAAATCTTTATTGAATGAGTAGCATCAAGCTTAACTGTGAAATTCCGCTACGGGTGTCCAGCCTCACTAGTAAATTCAAATTTCTTTTAGGAATTTTGTGAAGTCCACAAAAATAGTCATGTGACATCTAAGATTAACCAAGAATTTCCTGAATGCTTTTTTTATAAATTGCAATTCGTAGGCTTTTTTGTATTTAGTTATAAATACACCTCTTACCTTATACACCTGTGTGTATGTGTACATGTTATATAAAATGAATGTATTGCATTTAATTGGCCGAGACTAATCTTGAGAATAAGGTAGTTCGCCATGATAAATTATGTTCGATTGCAGCGCCTATTTATTATCAATGAGGCGTGTTGCAAACTTATCAGTAGTTGTGGCGAATTATGACGAGCCCCGTGTTTAAACAATTCTTTTACTATAAGCTTCACTAATGGTAAGAGTTTGAACAAAGTCGTCAAGTCTCAGAATGAGATACCCAACTTGTTGAAGAGTTCCCTAACTATAAGTAATACGAATACTAGCCATGCATTCAAACTCAGGTCCTCATTTTGGAAGTACCACCATTTTGTGAATACAAATTGTGATTTCCTTTTCTTTACCAACTTTTTAAATTATATTCAAATTCTAGTCGACATAGTCCTTTGTCAACAGATCTAAGTAGAATTACTGGTACATGCGACAAATCTATAAGCTCAAGATTGCCGGTTTTGAATTATCACTTAATATTTTCAAATTCTTAAGCATGAGATCAATTTTCCTGATTAGTGTTGTTGTTCTACACTGACAATGTCATGCTTAAGTTTAATAATGGGTTTTTTTAATATGCTCTAACCTATTATGAGCATAGCAAAATTTGCTCTTGTACATTGATTAGTGTTTCAAATTCACATAAAAATTATAATAGTTTTCTTGAATTATAGTTCTAAACAATTGCCTCACGTTTGTGGCGTTTGTTATCATTAGACTGAAAGACTGTTAAAGTTTTCATTTATAAACTTTACCTAGGCTACCTCAATCTATCAAAAAACTAACAAACGCCTTTATTTTCATAGATTTGGCTTGGTCAGCTTAAAGTATTAAAACAAATTCTTTAATTTTATTCTCAGGATTTATTAAATTTAAGAACATATTCTTCAAGAGCTTATTAGTTTCTAAACTTTCACAAGCTTTGCTTAACTGACTTTTTAAACAAATATATTGTTCATCATTTAAATTCCAGGGTACTATTTCTGCTTTTTTGAATCGACTTTAAATCTCTCAGACGATTCATTAGACGCAACTGTCTCATGTCACTAATAAGAATTCGTCGACTGCATTACTTTAGCTTAAGGGGCTGAAACTTCAAAGCTTCTTCCAATAAAGCACAGTAGTAACACCAGAATTTGTGCAGCATTATTGAAGAACAACTTGCAGCAATGATTTGATTTCCTATAAACGAATCTTGCAGCAGTTTTAATTTTGTTCAAGAATGTTTACCATTTCCCCATATATGTAGTGTGAACAAATATTGTCATTTCCGTTATTTTGTTTTGTTCTTAAGCTTTAGTCTAAATTCTTATAACGTAGTCTAAGACCGGCACATATTAGTATAAAAATACATTCAAAATACGTCTTTAATATCACAACGTGGTTTTGTGCTACTGTATAATTTGCACGGGTCTGATTATATTTGTTCACAATTTTTAAAATGTTGTAATTGGATTAGCAAAAAGAATTGAAGTCAACTTTTAAATCTGATCTTATCTTAATTACTTTTTAAAGCTTTCCCAACAATTTAAAGTTCAATCCAACCCGGACTATTTTCAAAACAGTAAATTTCAAAACAGACCCTGCCCAGCAAAACCTGTCTACTCCTTAGCAAGTCCACTTCAAACTCTGACCATATAGTAATCGGAATGCTTAGCGATTCATTTTGAGGTAGCTTTATGTGGTTCTCTATAAATTCCGAAAGTTTTATTAGAAATTTAAACATTTCCAAACAGCCTCTAGTTATGCCAAGATCTATTGATTGTGTATATTGTGCATAAAGACTGAACTAAGTAAAGATTTCTTCTTATGATTTTAAAGTAGCATTTATATTCATTTAAGTTTTCCAAACAGCTAGATTTTGATTTTACAAAATGTATTAGTATATTCATACAATTTAATGGGATAGTTGCTTTCATCTCATTTTCAATTTGACTGTTCAGATACTGCCAATACTTAAATTAAAATATTTCTTTTCAAAGTATTTACAATACCAAAACTAAACAATAAAAACGGAACATCATACTAAATATAAAAATATCAAAGTGCCACTCGCTACTTAGGTTCCATGAAATGCCCGGTAGAGCCAAAGGTGTTGTTGACTTTCTAAATGAAAAAATCTAATAGATTGTATTACGTTCAAAATTTTTTACTATATAATGGATTGCCATAACGTCACTTCGGATATACTAATATGAGAATAATTTCGACCAATCAAAATTTAACACGGGTAAGTTTCTGTATGTAAGATTGAAATATATTATTATAAACTCATGATTACTGTTTAGCGCTTTTATTAATCAAGGAAAGGTTGGATTTAAGCTTGAACTGCCCATAAATTTTTCTATTCTTTTATGGTTTCTTGAAAACATGTTAAACGCATATAACTATTAAAGATATACAAAATCTGGAATCACAACAAGATAGAAGAGGGTCTCCTCTTTCATTTCTGTTCCGGCGCCGCGACCTCTGACTTTTAGCATGGCAGACCTCAATGGGTTTGGGTGGGCTATCTATATAAAATAAAGTAGTTAACGTTAATTGTTGCTGCCATGCGCTTTCGACTTTTCGACTTCTTGATTAGCAATGGTATGAATTAAAATTGGAATTTTCAATGAAAATCTTTTCAAGCGATTCAGCTAAAGCAATAAAGTTTGATACACATTTTTAGCACTACATTGAAAGACGTTCACCAATAGATTTGTCAATATCACATCATCTCCCAATTTCATAATAGGTTTGGAAAAATTTCTTGAAAATCTGGAAAAGCAGATTTTCTTGTATAAAGAAGATGTGCAGTTTAATGTTAAGAAGCTGTATTTTGCTAGTCAAATATTTTTACGATTTCTGAATTCAAAATTCGGCCTATTTCGATCCGCAAGAATTATCGTGTATTTTGAAAAAATTTTTGGATATGAAATAAATGTATGAGGATGAGGATGTAGGCTCTTACAAACTGCATTCGTGCTACAGATAGATGAGAACTTCATTTCATGATGTCTTGAAAATGCCCACCTATTAAAAATAGATACATATTTCCAAGAGGTAGCTTGGAAATGGAAATACTACCTATTAAAAAGCCATGTAAAATTGCAGCAAAGACAAAAAATAAACAAAACTGTAAGTATCAAATGCATGACAAAATCACAATTTCTAAAAAATTTGTAAAAACCGCTTTCAAATCATATGTATAGTTAATAAATGCTGTATTGAAAATCCAAAAACAGCTCAAAAATAATTTCAAATTTTATATTCCGTTCATTTAATTTTTATGGGAGTTTTCAAATTACATCAATTTGTTTGTCGCAGTGCCTTCTAAATATACGGCCGTAGTGAAGGCAGCAATTTACAAACGAGAAGGTCGATGCAATATATGCAAAATAGAATCTATATCAAGACACAATGACTTCGAGTTTAGCTTTTCGCGCTTTACTTAACCAACTTCTTACGTAGAATCAAATACAACAACTCCGAAAAATACTGCACTGGTAGGTTTTGAGACATGGACCGCTAAATTGTATAAATTTCACATAAAACGCACAATTAAGTTACAAACCCCCATCTTTATTTTAAGGTGCAAGAAACAAAAATATATTCCTAGAGTCCTATCAAGTACAAAAATTCTGAAATTCGGATAAAAACTAACAGAGTTATGGATTTACAAATCGAACCACTTAGCCAAAAATTGTAAAAAAAAATTGAAATTCTATCAAACCCAACCAGTTCAACATTGAAGATACGATTTTGGTGTATCCAGATGAAAGTTGTAGAAAGAAAAGTCTATCAAAGTTAGAATTTTCCACCTGATGTCCCTAGTACTCCTTGAGACATGAAATAAAAAACAAAACACCATTCGATAGATTGATTTATTCCACAACTTTCATCAAATTACGCCAATGTTTTATCTTTAATATTGAATGGGCCGGCTTTATTAATCAATTAATCATTAATTATGAAAGACTCTTATTTAAGCAAAAAATTTAAATTACAAATAGATTTAATTCAACAAATAAAGCTTAATCCTTGTTTTGATTGGCATTTATTACAAGCGCCGACGACAGAATAGTTCACTATCATAATTTGCCTTGAAAAACGTCCAAAAAGTCTTTTAGATTCTATTTTTCATCCGTAGATGTTGGCTAATGCATCACTCGGTGGAAAAAAGCATGGAAGGGTCTTGGATTTTCTGCTAATTTTGTTTTCAAAGACAATGGGATTTGAACTTTTTAGATTTGAACGAAGTATGGCCTTAAAGCATACAAAGTTGTAATTTTAAAATCATATTAATTTTTAGGAGTTTATCAAAGAGAAAATGATCCAAAAGTTGAAGTTTAAAAGAGTTAGGCAAAATATTTAATAGAATTAAACAAAATTTGTAACTTTCTTGTATTATCCAAAGAGAACGCCTTCCTTCAAATTTTTCTAAACGATTAACATAACTTTGTTAGCATACCAAATTGGAGAAGCATAAAGAAGAGCCGGCAGAATCAGTTTTGAATGGTATAGTTCTTATGATAGAAATAAAGTACTATTTACATGATTTTAGTTTATTTCATATATGTTCACTCCAAGAAAAATTTATTGAAATAGTAACTCCAAGATCTGTAGCTGAACTTGAAGAAACTATTTTTATATCACTAATTAGCAGAAGAGTGGTTACTGGAGACATTATTGTAAGTAGGTGAAATTTATCAAAGTTAAATTCAATTCTGTTTTCCTTTGCCCACAACAAAACAAGTTTAGATCTGATTGTAAACCAGCGCGATTTTGACTTATCTTTGTATTATCTGCAAAAAGAAGCGGCATTGTATAAATACATTGATAAGGTAAATAATTAATAAATGATATAAAAAGGAAGGCTCCAAGTACAGATTTCTGTGGTACACTACTAGTAACTCAGATTTCCTGTTGTTTATAATAAATTGTTGAGTTCTGTTTAGTATAAGTATAATGAAAGTAAATTCAGAAAATTATGTAAATTACTCAATCTACTAAGTTCATCTAAAAGAATTTCATGTGGAACTTCATTGAAGGCTTTACTAAAGTAAAAATATAATATCATATATGACTTATCTTCATCAAAATCGGAGTACAATCGATCCATTAAAATAAAAAGTTGAGTTACTGTGGAACTTTTTCTAACAAATCCAAATCGAGAATACGTTAGTGCATCGAAAATAATCCTTCAAATAGTAATGATATTTTACATAAAATGCTAATAGGACAATAATTCCTAATTATATTTTTGGTCCATGTTTGTGTAAAGGGCAAAAGTAAATATTTTTCCACTATTTCGGGAGAGTTATTCAAAATAGCATTAAGTAGTTTTTTTGTATGAGGAGCCAAACATGAAGCATGGTTTTCAGAAATATTACGAAAATTGTCTCTGGATCACATCATTTTGAATTGCATTTAGAAAAGTGTTTTGTAACATATTTGTTGGTCAGCATTAAATCAAAAGTATTTTAAGTATTAGAAAATTTTGGGTGAAAAGAAAAGGAAAAGTAATGACTAAATAAATTACAAATTTCAATTCCTGCACTTGCGCAATCTTCATCTAGATTGGAATTGAAGGACAAAGAACGAATAAGTTTGTAACATAAATATACATGTATATCTGAAGTACCTGAGAAGCTTTCTACATAAATTAACTAATCAAGTTCAATTGAATAAGAAGATTGTTTGTTGTTTTGTAGTATTTTAGTTATAATTTCAAAGAATTTTTTGCAAGAAGCGTTTCGTAAATTGTCTTCAATTTGTTGTAAATGTATGTGATGTCCGCCCAATAGTTAGATAAGATACGTCTGCTAATTCGTTTTGTTTGAACAACATTGGCAATTAGGTTTTCATACCAAATCGAAACAAAATTAATATCATTTGGATGTATTTCGAAAGAACATAGATTGGGCAAGGGAATATGAGTAATAATTATTATCAAATTTATTGGGTATAGATATTCCAAGAATTTTGTTATTATCAATTGGATCTTACATTATAGAAGCTATGAAAACATTTATTGTGGTATCAGATAAGCTATCTGATGCTGCGATTATGCTAAAAATAACAATTATGTTAGAGTTACAAAGAATAAGATCAGGAATGTTACCACCGATATGAGTAGGAAAATCGATTATCCGCTCAAGATTCACATCAACAATACAGTTAAACAGAGTCGTCGAACGTATGCGGAGACATAAAAGAAAGCCAATCAATGTTAGGTAAATTAAGATCACCACCAATATTTTCATTTGATGTTTCATGTACAGTATTTTGAATGAAGTAACGTTGAAAATATTTATTAAGTTGCTGGAGATAACCAATAATATCAAAATAGAAAGTCTAAATCTGCTTCCGAATGGAGGGATACATAAACAGAACAAAAGTATTAATTCTGTAGGGAAACGTAAGATAATTGCACATCCAAAGCAACTTCTAAAAATACAATGGTGTTGTGAATTAAAATTATACAACCACCTTATTCTAATGAGGAACCCACTACATTTGGTACTTAAATGTAAAAACTTTCTACAGCAAACACATGTAAATTTAACCTCATTGGTTATAAGAATTTTAGGCCTATAAGTGTAACATGTAGCTTGAGAAGCAGACATAAATATAATAATATGCATAGAGTAATCAAAAACAAGTTTCAACTTAATATGTAGAGTGCTAAATATATATGCACAAAGTGGATTTCCTAATGTCAAGGATTTGATAGAATTTCAAAATTTTTGGTCAAGTAGTACGTTTTTAAAATGCCATAACTTAGTAAATATATATCCAAATTTTGGATTTTGCGTCATTTTATTTGTAATTAATAGAACTCTATTAATATATTATTGTTTTTGTGCCTTAAAATAAAATTGGGGGTACATTTTATGCAAGCGAAAATTTAGCGTTCCATTTGTCAAAAGCTACACATAAAATTTTGTTCAGAGTTGTAATCGATTCTACATAAGAATTTGGTTAAGTAAAATTCAAAAATTTAAACTCTATTGCAATTGGTTCTTGATTTAGAGTTTATTTTTCAAATACTGCATCGGCCGCCTCGTTTGGAGCATTGTTGACTTCGCCTAAGCCATATAAATAGAAGGCCCTGGTTCGACTCATATCCGGCCAATCCTCATCTAATGCTCGGCCCATTTACCAGTCTAGCGGCATTATGTCAACTCAAGAAGGAAGACATTTCCACAGCTATATGAAATTAGTCAACGGTGCGTCGACCAGGGTTGGAACCAGTCAGGAATTATATTACCCAACCCAACCAATCGAATTTGACACGATCAAACGCCCGTAGTTCGTCCATTCCATGCTTCGATAAATTAATCAACCTGATTTTCTTTCATTCATAATATACAGTGAAGTAGCAGCCCTTAGACTTGATGGAAGTTTTTACACACATCAATTAATGTTCTGTGGCTGGAGCTTATCTTGCTACGCTGAAAAATCTTGTTATTCAGAGTTGAAGAATGACCAAAACTTGCAAAGCCATCTTTTAATGTGCTGGAGCACCCCCACACAGCCACAATCGCGAAGAATAATTAGAAGAACTATTTGCAAACAAGATCACCATATCTAGTACCAAGAAGAACTATGATATTCACAAAATTAATTTCTTGAAAAAACTCCAATAACTATGCTTAATCTGTTAATTTAAAATAATGAGATAGGATAGCAAAAGGCACCGCTGGTATAGTCAGCACCATTTTTCGCCCATGTCTAAATATTGTGGCATTATGAGCATGTTTTCTATTCCTATTATGTTGCGTGTATTCACGTAGAATAGGCCACCTCGAGGGGCTGAAGCCGTTCAGTGCTTCTACATTTTTACAATGTATTTTATGTGTAGAAATTTGTGGGCTGGGAATACCCCTGTAAATCGAATAATTTTCCGGGATTTTCGAAAGAACACGCCTTATAGCAGTAAACGATTATTATAAAAATAAATTAAAGTTTCTTATATTAAGCTATTTCAAGAGTGGATCGGGCTGGTCAGAAAATATATTAATACGAGCTGTGGCCAAAAATAAATAAAGTGCCTTCAATTCTTCCTTAATCTTAAAAACAGTATATTTAAAACAATTTCTATGAATGTTTTCACTTTCTTCACAGTTTTTATTAAAAAAGCATGTCAGACTCTGAATTAATATTGATTTTGTTATCCACTCACTTTAAATGTTTGATGTTTTTCATTTCTGTTTTAGCCAAGTTAAACAGCGGTGTGTTGCGAACTGGACTGAGTCGATTTTTAATATACTACATGGGCTGATCTAATTAGTTGCACTATTGAAAAGATGCCGACACGCTGCGAGAAATCTTTCAAGTTGATGTAAGAGCAGCGTTTCGACATAGACCTCGTTTCTGAGAGTGAAAACATGAGTTTGAGATTTTTTGAGAGTGATTTAGCTTAAGAATGTCTTCAATTTGACCATATCCAGCAAATTATAATGACGATGAACACGAATATTTTATGAAGAAGGTCACACATCGCATAGACAAGGCAGGAACAAAATTCTATAAGTATTTAGACCCAGAATGTGATATGTATTCAGATTTTAATTTTACCAAACAATGCAATTATTTCATGCTGAAAAGTGTTTTATTACAATTTCTGAAACCCTTATACTATGAATCAATGATGTACCAGTTGATGAATTCAAACTCCATCGCTACTACGTCAGAAAGTTTTGGGCCATATTTTTTGGTGACTCTGAAAGTTTTGAAATAGAATTCTGGACATTTTCCCCTACTGTATCATTCATGCATGCATTTTTCTTTCATAAGCAGTTTCAATGGCATTCTTCTTGTCAATGATTGAAAGTTATCTTTAAGGATTTAAATATAGAACTTAGAAATAATCTTAGGGTTTGAAAGGTTATTTGCATGTTTATCGTATTCATTTAGATTGCTGTCACATAATCAAGTTAGATTTGACATTTATATTTAGAGTCCAAAGTAAGTAATTTAATTGCCGCACTTATTCAATTATAAATTAAAAAAACACAATTTTAGAAAAAATATTGAATTTCAATTAAGAAAACTATTTAAAAAAAATTCTTAACGTTTAAAAAGTTTAAAATTTAATTAGTTTCATCTTCAATATAATATGTGACGCAATCGTTTCTAAAACTATTTTGAATTAACAAGGAACGATATTTAATACGTTTTACTAAATTACATTAGTGTACTTGAATATCGACTTTTTAATGTAAAACGAATCATTAAAAATAAGTAAAAACAAGCAAACAAATTAAGTTAACTTATAGAAATATTGATACTATGTTACACAGTTTCCTGAATTGAAAATATGAGCAAAAATTGTTAAATAATACATTGTGTAACATCTGAATTCAATTTTTGAACTTAAAGGAAAACGGCTTCTTATGAAAAATATGCGGTTTATTTTTCATTCTAAATTTCATAAAATGACACCAATTTAGCCTATTTCTAGTACAATAATCCAAGGTAACAAACCGCTTTGACCAAATTTTTGAACAATTTTATTAAAGCCTATTAGGAAATATTGAAAGCATTTTATATGAAATTGACACATATATTGGTTTGCAGTCACTCATGTAATTATGAAGATTTTTTCTGAATATCATTCCTGTGCTTGAAGTATATAAAAATATTAAATTTTTTTCAATATGAAATCCAATTTTTAAAAAAACATTCAAATTCTCATCACACCTAATTTTCAATAATGACGCGGTCTAATGGCCATGGGAAAAACAACTAGCGTCAAATATTTTGCTTTCTGAGAAAAAAACTGTGTCAACCCTGTTCAAGAACGCCTTGTGCATAGTCTTCGGGCAACTGGACGGAAAAAAAGGAGGCAATTTTCTTGTGATTTTTTTCTGATTTTAAATATGTTCATTAATATATGAGTTACAAGCGATTAATTTTTTTGAGAAAGCTATCACTCATCACAGATTTTGAAAAATTTCTAGTAGAATTAGGGCTAAATTGAAGGTTCAAAAATATCGATATTGCATACATTTATTCATGACACACAATAATTCTAAAAATCTAGAAGCAATTTTAAGAGTTAATCATAAATATCTCTGTAAATCTCTAAATTCATTAGATTAACTTCAGTAGATTTATATTTATGAAAAATGTGAATTATTTTGCTCATGAAATGCAATATTCAATAGGTACTAATATCATAATAATTTTGATATACCTGCCTCATTCCGCATTTATGAAATTTCGACACAAGATATCTGGATTGACAGGTGCCGTTAGCAAATGTGCTAACCCCGGATCTTTCTTCACACCTTGAACAAATTCATCGAAAGATATTAGTTCATCATTATCTAGATCGAAGACTTTCATAATGTGGTCAGTGTGTGTTTCTGGTGTGTCATCATTTGCACCCATACGTGTGACTGTAATCCCAACGAGTTTGTGCAAAGTTGTGATTAACTGCAACATTTCTTTCCTATCGATTGAACCTAGATTTGCAAAAATTAGATAGTCAAACAGTGTAATGAATTGTACACCTCTAACAAATTTGATAAAAAGGAACATATTTCTAGATGAAGTCTATAATCCAAAACAATCAAAACTAAAAACTTTCAACTGTGTGTCCATAGCTACATATGTTTTTGTAATTAACAATGGTGTCATGCCCCAAAATCTTAAGATGACGGACATTCTATCATTTGAAGTAAGAACGTAAAACTATTTTTAAGGAACTTTTTAGTAAATATAATCTGTTTTCCTAAGATTTCATTGAATATAAAGTCGCACAGTAAAATAATGGCATTGTTGTAAAACTTTATTGCAAGTATTTTCATGACTACTGTGTGATTTACCCGGGAATATGTACAATTCTCGATAAAATGGATTATTGCTATATCTAAATTTACGAGGGTAAAAAGAATTGAAAGTTGCTATCCTGAATCTGTAATTCAAACTACTACTTGACTCTAGAAATCAAAGACGATTATAAATAAATATATGTATATATACTATTGATTTACAATATTTCCAGTAGGCTTTTCCTTTAACTTCATTTTTCACTTCTAATGAGAATCCAATAGTGGTTAAAGAAATGATCACTTTGTGTGTTTGACCTTTCGATGTTTAAATTCGAATGCTCTTCGCCAAAACTATCATCAAATGTATTTCCATAAGCAATGAAACAAAATACAAAGCTTTTGAGTGATGGCACCGTCGTTCGTTTATGCATTCGAATGTTCGTGTTTGTTCAAACTTTCAAAAGTCTGTTTTTCTTTAAAATACAAAAATTGCATCAAATATAACAATGGAATACTGATCTGTTATTCATTTCGATGAAATTAATAAATAACTGATCCCAATCATAAATTATACCTATTGAATTGAAGGTCTATCCCATGCCAGTT
>CABFPE010000032.1:2179114-2218390 GCA_900660155.1 Hofstenia miamia | reverse complement strand
TTATGCATTCGAATGTTCGTGTTTGTTCAAACTTTCAAAAGTCTGTTTTTCTTTAAAATACAAAAATTGCATCAAATATAACAATGGAATACTGATCTGTTATTCATTTCGATGAAATTAATAAATAACTGATCCCAATCATAAATTATACCTATTGAATTGAAGGTCTATCCCATGCCAGTTTCAAGAAATATTCTGGTCCCATGCCTCGGTCTCACTGAAATTTTTATTCCTAATTCTCAGCCCCTTGGGCATGCATGGTCTCACTGAATCCTAACCTGTTTATCTTTGGTTCAAGTAGGAAGGAAATTTAGCTATTGTATATAGCTAATATATTTGAATTGATAGGTCTTACGTTGATATCTTCTATAGTAGAATAACGCTTTTCAGGAAATTCATTGAATTAATGTATAAAACTGAATGCACAATTAGAGAATTGCATATTGAAATGTCTCTCAGGTGAATCCTTTATTAGGATCATCAATTCATTAAAATGCTGTCATTCATGCATTCTTCCGGTTTTACTTCATTGTATTAGAAACCGACTGCAAAGGAAAAGTAGAAAGTAATCGACGAAATCGTTAAATTATGTTTATGAAGAAAGGAATTCGAAATAAGGTTTTGTTCTCAAATAACCGCATTGCATTTGTAAAGACTGCTAGTGCACTCTAAAATTTGCAGAATACTTATTTAAAACTGCAACTGCAGCTATTTTAGGAGTATATTATATATTTTCATTATAAGTTCATTACAATATGAGTAGAACACTTTATTGGTTTTATGTATACAAGAAAAGAAAATGTCAATTTGTCAAGGGAGGAGCACTTCGAACAATTTTTAATTTTCACGTCTCTATAAAAATAAAATACATTGACAGTAGAATTATTAATCAAACTTGTAATATACTTCAATTAATTCTAAAAAATTTAAAATGCACTCAAAACGCGTTGCGTTGATCTAACAATCATAGTATTTTACTGCTAATGCCATAAATGCGAATAAACATAATAATACACTTTAATTAACATCATTGATCGACAATGAAATTTGGATAATTAGAAGATTTAGATATGATTTCCTGTACACTCGATTCAGAAATTTAAGCAAGATAAAAGAAATAGTTAGCAATATTGCTTACAATTTACATTCCAATTTCTGCAAATAGTTTACCTAGCAAAAAACGAATTTCTTAGAACCTACGGAGATACATTGAATTATAGGCATGATTCTGTAGATAGAAACAACATAAATCTACCTGAACCATCTCGATCAACTAAATTAAACGCTAATCTAAGTTTGTCTTCTTGTGAACCCCTGGATGTGATAGATAGTGCACACAGTAATTCTTTGAACTCTAGAGTCCCGCTGTTATCAGTGTCAAAAATTCTTAATATTTCTTTTGCAACTTCTTCTGGATCACCTTCTTTAAATCTTTCCTCTAAAAAGTTATATAATATGACTAGATACAAATATTTATCTAAATAATGAATAATTATGTTTTGATGTTATTGAGCTGAAATGCATTGAGGTTCCGAATTTGAGCACAAAATCGTATCTTAGACTTCTTTAATAAAAGCTTTCGGAGAATAACCATGCGCTTATTGAAATTATCTCAAAGATGGAAAAATAAGCTGAAATTTTTTGAAAAATAACTTGCTTTAGGCAACAGTGCACGCAACTCAACCCAAATCCAGGGAATGTCACATAAATTACAGAGTTGAAAAATAATACTTGCATTTCCAAATTTTTCATTCGTATTATATACTCTTGTAAAATTCAATATAAGCTTCTAAGTTATCTACCTTTGGCTATTAAGCTGAAAAATTAAAGAAATTTCTTTAGTAAGATAAAAAATTGACCAAATCGGCTGAATTGGCATTAATTTCAATGAGAGGACTTGGTATTTGCTAAATTTTTTGGGCCATGTCCATCCCTGAATTATTGACTCAATACAATCAGCTTAATTAAGACATTACTTTAATGAAGTGTAATGTATCCCTATATACTTGATCAAATTTAATCGGACAGGATTTCTTCATAGCTTAACGAGTTGCTAACCGGGTTAACCAGATGATGCAACAATTAGTGTTTCTCTTGTATTTCTGGAAGAAGTTATTACTATTTGTAGCTTTGTAGGATAATTGCATCTACTATAGATAGCTTAACTCCTATACCTCAGTATTATTCTTAAGATAATAATGAAAATATTTGTGAGCATAACTAAGAAGTATTACTCTTGCAAAACAATTCGATTTAATACTAAGAATAACTTTTTTTCGAAATTAGGGTTTATGCATGGGTAGTGTCCCCATATGAGGACAACCATACATTCTATAAAAACGTAAGGAGCTATTCCTAAATCATTAATTTTCTTTTTTCGATTAAGTTTCCTAAGATTACTTTAACTTATACTATGTTATTCACTCGTTTTCCTTAAGCATAACACAGAGACTTGCATGATCAGAGCTATCACAGACACTGCTTTTGAGTAACATGAAACTTTATAATGTTGAAATTCATCATATTAACCACTCGATATGCATTGGAAAAGAGCTTGACTGCAAGTGACTAGTTGCCAATTAGAACAAAACATTAAAAATACATTGATATGCTATGGTGGAAACATTCTACAACAGTTCAGTGTAGTGTCTCCATATGGGGCATCTGCAATAAAAGTTTAAATTTCCAACATATAATTCACATCTAGATCCTTTTGAGAAGCCCTTCTGCCTCACAAATTTCGAATAAAATTTGTTGTACTGTGTTCTTGACTCATCTTCATTCTTGAATCAATTGGGTTGTGCCCACGTTCAATGACTTGATGGATACGAATGACAATTCTTTCTCTGATTTGTGATATGTATTCCTGTTTAGTCTATACTTGACTCTTGACAATGGATCTGCCATCCGCTTCCTAGAAGATACTTGACTGATGTTCCTTTGAATCTAGTAAAGACAAGAACCAGTTTTTTTAATTCCAGTTGTAAATCATGAATTTGCTTTTGGGGAAGGATCTTGAGAGGTTTGTGATTAGAATATACTTGTGAAGCATGCTCCATAAATGTATTCGTGAAATTTTGTACATTCATAAACGACAGCAGGAAACTTCTTTTCGATTTGGGATTATTCTTGTACTATAGGTTTTAGCGACCTGCCAGTGGCAGCATAAACGCAAGTTCATCCTTCTTGCAAGAGAACTGCGCAGAAGAATTAGCATGTATATTAGATTTGGAGTAATGATCGAAATGTTTTTGAGAAGTATTTGAAGCTAGGATTTCTTTAATTGGTTCTAAGGCGCTGTATTTCCGGGGTTATATTGCCATTAAATATCAATTTTCATTAATGAAGGCAAAAGAGCAGTGCTCTTTCTAGGAACCTCTGTAACTCTTGTCATTTGGTGTAAAATAATTAGCAATTTTCATCATCTCTTTGTGATATATTTTCTAGTGCTTTGTCACAATTTTTTGTAATATAGATCGTGGTCTATCTCTTTATTAGTCGCAATACATAGTTCATAATGGATGGCGATAGCATTTAAAAGCCTAAGAATATCTTGGTTATCATCTGGTGGAATTAGTCAGCGTACCAATGGCGTGTTGAACGTGCATATAAAATTGAGACAGAAGGCTCTCAGACAACATAATTGGCTATTGCGCAACAAAGAACAATAAGTAAAAAATATTTATTAAGTTATATGTAATTTATAAACGCAACCAAGAAACAAACATTTACTGTCATAACTAAGCTCATATAAAGAAAGTTGCATTATTTATGTTTTTAATAATTTTGTAAACTTAATACATGTATATATATGCATGAGAACTTAAATATATGTTGTTGTTGTTAAGAAAAAAAGTTAACCTTGAAATTAATAAAATGGTATTCCCTTAGTTAGTATCAATAGGCGCAGTTCTATTTTATCCCTGTATACTAATCTCATTTTGAATTGATTATTGTATTTATCTACTGTATGACATGTAAATTAGAAACATTTTCAAAAAATTATATTCGATGGATAAACTGCTGAAGGAGTACATAAGTAGCTTTCTCATAATAATATAATTATTTTGCCAATATCACTGAAAATTTTAATCAGTTTTCACGTGCATTTTTCCATTACACTTTTAAATTGAAAATGCAAGAGTTGCTTGCGATAAAAATAACTAATAAAGTTTAAACTGGAGATCAATTTTTTTTCATAGATCAAATAAATATACAAATACATCATCAATATTGTACAAAAATGGAAACCTTTGAAAAATTAATTAATCAATAGCTCATTACACAGTGTTGTAAAATGATATTTACATATTGTTGAAAATCTTTTGATGACAAAGTACCCTTTTCTATTGCTATTTTTATTACTATTATTATTATTATCTGTTTTTCTTGTCATTGCCCCTATTGGGTTACTTCGGTTTTCTTCAATTTCCACAGTTTCTCAATTAATTATAGTAGAGTTTGGAATGCATCAATGATTAAAATACAAATGCAGAATGATAGACTTAAAAAAAACCGAAATAACTGATTGAGCGAGATTCGAGAAAGACATTTTTCTCTACCCCAATCAGAAATTATTGTTGGCTAGGAACAAACTGGTGTAAATGTCTTATATACAGGCTTAATGCACGTTCAACTCTAAGAAAGTACCCGGTTTATAGTACCTGTTTTGTTAATAAATGAAAACATCTTTGAACTCCTTCCTTCTTAAATTTACTTCTAGATGTACATGAATGTTTCAATTGAAATCAGAATTTCTGCCCAAAAAAATTCAATATTTATATAATCGTTTATTGAAAACTGCACGTAGTATTTGCAATCCTCACTGCTATATTGGCAATATGCAGTAACTATCATATTATAATAACTCAAATGACTTTACCATTAGTTAAAGTAGATCCCCTTCAAAACATTTTTTTTTGGAAAATTGCAATATAATGCTAAAAATATATTTTAAAAAGGTTCTTGTTATATTTACCGAAGAATTAAGGGTTCATGGACTTCAATGCTATAAGTGAGTACAATTAAAACAAATAAATATGCATAGTTTTAAAATTTGTTCAGCAAGTCAGAGGTAGCATTTGGTATATGGTAGGGCTAGGGTTTTTTTTTCTGTGGGACTACTGTATCAATTATACATAGAAATGATAAATACATGAAAGCAAAGTAATCATGATATATCAATAAAATTCGCCTGGAGTGCATTTTTATAGTTCATCAGCTGGAGCAGGCGCAAAATCGGAATAATTTTCAAGATTTCCAAAAAGCTAATATCTGGATATTGGCTGTCCATGAGTCCAACAAAGTGATTCTAGATTTCCATGCTCATCATGAGTATTCCTTAGGTATGAAATGTTTAAGCAGGAGATTATTGTGAAAACAAATTATTAAATAAATATAAAAGAAGTTGTGAACACCTCAACTTATTTTTCAACAGTGGTTAAAAATCGTTGAAACCCTACCTCAGATTCCATTTAGGCTTGTGGATCTTTGAGCCTTGAGAAAACATGACTTCAAAAACTTACTATGGACAGGTCTTGTGTGCTGCCGAAATATTTTTTCCAGATATTACTTCATTACCTCTTCTAGAAACTGCTCAAGGAATAACACTTAAATGTTTAACGTCTTTTTGATTAAAAACTATATGGATTACTAAGGACTGTAATGAGATAATGCTTCTTTACATACTGTATCTGATGAATGCTACATCAATACTGCTGCCCAATTAGCTAACTACAGGCTTATTTAATTTGGGATTGCTGTATTTATTAAAGAGAATATTGTCGAGCTTTCAAGAAAATGTTTGCTATGTGAAAATCTATTGCAAGACGAAACTGTCGTTAAGCTATAAGCAATACATTTTTACTTGAGTCATTAGTGTTCCTGCTATGCCGCAAATGCAGGTTGAATGACATCCTGCTTTAGCTTCAGAATGCTCCTGAAGTGGCTAACTGTAGGTTTTTGGTAATAGTGTCACTTGTGACAATTATCTCATAATGGTATAGTGCGATTAATTCAATACAAATGCGACATTATTACCCTTAGAAAATATAGAATTGATTAGGAGGAATTTTAGGTTTTGAATGTGTCGTGCATTGAAGATATGAGCGAGATCTAAGAGCGAGAACAAGCCCATCTTGTTAATGAAGATAGTCGTTATGAGACAAGGTAGAGAGTGGCTTTCCCTTAGCATGGCTTTTCATTATATTCTTTAGAGATATAGCATTCATTTGGTGGCTAATTTGAAAAAATTATTCCACTCGAAATTTTCTCATATATTTTACCAATTTAGGCGCATACCTAGATCGCCATATATTTAAGTTGAGCCTAAGATCGTACAACTTTACGTATTTAAAACTGTTTGATTTCTAGAAGCCTTGTAGTTGGTGTTGTTTTGCAATAGTCGAAATTATTGTTTCATAATTTCACAGTGTTCATGATGCTATCATGCAGATAAGATGATTTTTGGTTTTCTATTTTGTTTTGTACCTAATTCTATGAAATTGAAGTCTTTTAGTATTATTATTATTTATTATTATCGTAAAAATTATTACTTTTTAATTAAATCCAACATAACATGAAAACTAATTCAAAATTTAAAGCAAAATTGGCGCAAGACTATTATACACAAATGTGGAGCAAGCAATTTTTTCAGAAAGCACAATGAGAAAGGTAATATAGGATATGTTAATAATAGCAGTATATTTCAATTTATCGCAATTGTCTTGAATTACTGTCTAGAAAATTGAAAAGCCTCTGCACAGAAATTCATCACCTACCTTGAAAACAGAATTCTAAAAATAAGATCTCGTATAAGCCTTGAAACGCCATTTCTACATTTCCGACAGTTACTCAATTTGCATAATTTAAATTGAAAGAGACAGGTTTGTGTAAAGCAGCTGTTGACTGTCATTTGCTAACAAGAAATTTCAACAAATGTATCCACTATATAAATAAATACTTTTCTAATAAGGAAATTAACTATTTACTTCCCTGTCAAAATTTATTAAATTATCTTTCATAACAATTATGGATTTGCTTAAATATTATAGTAGTTTATGCTTTATAGATGATTTACTATCCACACAAAGAGTAAACACTAATATTTAACTTCTGGTAAATATTTCTAGGATAGCTTAACTATTAGGTCAACAATTAATAACTAGTTTAATAGTTCAATTATTAATATTCTATTTTTGGAAATTCCAGATTTAAACTGAAGGCAACAAATTTGCAAATAATTAATTAATCGAACATAGAAAAGCAAAATTAATTAAATCAACAAAAAGTTATTCACTCAACTTAAATGCATACTAAAAAGTATTAATATTAACTTACGGAAAAGTTTTTTAATTTCGTTAATGCCAATGACTCCACTGGGGTTATCCTTGTTGAATTTTGCATACCATTTTTTTAAGTCTTCTTTTGAAAATACACCGTCAAATGTTTGATCATCAAGAATTCCTTGGAGTTCTTCCTGCTTAGAATGTCTTCTTCCAGTACTTCTCGATCTAAGAAGATTAATTACTCAAACTGATATTAAATCTATACTTGTGAGTTATCTAAACTGATATTTTTATCAATTATTAGTTTGGAAAGAACTAAAAGTTTTCATAAAACAGCGAAATGTAAGTTGTAGATATATATTTATGATAAAATGTTTAAAATAACTTTAATGAGTTGCATTACAAAGTAGAATTAAAGTGAGTTAATTTCCGATATATTCATTCAAATAACGCACAAAGGTGCATGCATATAGTTTTCTTATGGGGTTGGCATTATATTTGAGCGATCGGGGATCTTCTGGAAATATATGGGGAATATTGATTGCCTATAAAGTATTTTTTGCAATTCAACACGAGAGAAATGCTGTAACATCACATTAATTTTTCTGGTGCTTAGCAAAATAATGTTAAACTCAATTGTTCAATCCAGCCATTTATTTTCAATTTATTTTTAATTTATTACATTGTACATTGTAAACGCACTTTCAAAATTTTCTTGACCCTAACTGCATGAGTCATTTATAAAGGGAAAACTGTTTTTTAACATTTTCATGCAATTTTCTCCAAGCCTATGAAATTTTAAATATGACCACATCTATTGATGAACGTGTTGAGTATTTTTAATGTTGGTTTTAAATAATACATCATCCAAACTTGAAGAATTTGGTTCATTTTTGGATTCAGTTGCATTAACTCAATTGATTGAAATACTGAAAACGTTTTTGAAAATGAGTTTGGGAAGACCAAAGGTAAATATATCATCCAACAGATTACTGAAAATTTTGGAAATTCTAAATTTATTTTCTCATTGAGTAAAAGATTGATGGGTCAATTTACTGAAATAAGATCTCTACCTGATGACGAAAATGAATGTGAACTTGCTAATAGATTTGCCGAGTTTTTTCATGATAGTGTGTCAAATTTAACTGCAGCCTTTACTGATTATATCTGTCACATCGTAACATAGTTTTATTAAATTCCTATTGTTCCTTTATTTCAACAATTTAACTTAATTACGTTTGATGACATTTTTTATCTTCTCAAAAATTTCCCCATCAAAACCTGTAATTTAGATCCCTTTCCAAGAAAATTCTCTGTATTGCTACTGCAATTACATTAAGAAATTTTTGCAAATTTTAAATTTTATAAATCGTACTTTCAAGTGCAGTACTGTACCGGAAATATGCAAAGAAGCCATAGTTCATCCTCTTCTAAAGAAACCAAATTGCAACAAAGAATTACCATCGACCTGTTTTGAATATTTCTCTCAAGGCGAAAATTTTGGAAAGGGTAGTTTCATCACAATTGAATGATAATTTAGATAGGTATTGAATGAGAGAAAAATCCCAATCAGCATATACAAAGTATTATTCAACTGGATCAGCATTACCTCGAGTAAAGAATGATCTATTGATGATGGATAATGGAATGTGTGGAATTGTTATTTTATTCGACGTATCTGCCGCTTTTAATACATTGGATCATTCTATACTTATTCAACGTTTACATTATCTTTATGGCATTTCTGGCTCAGTTCTTGATTGGTTTATATTCTATTTAACTGGGAGAAAGCAGAAAGTAGAAATTGGCTCCTCTGTATCACTAGATTTTCCATTAAATACTGGAGTACCACAAGCCTCAATTTTGGGACTTTTGCTTTTTAGTACATATACCTTGCCTCTTGGTGAACTGGTGCGTTTATACAATATCGAAAACCATTTATATGCTGATGACACCAAGCTCTATATGGGTTTTGTTCCAAACAATGATCAAGTTTCACGCTTGAAAATCTGCATTGATGAGATAAAATCATGGATGTTCAAGAACCGGCTCACGATTAATGATGCTAAACCAGAACATCCGCTTGTTGGAACTAGTAGACGTATAGAAAATTTTTCGGAACCAATCCTTGTCCGCATTGGCGAGGTATTGATAGAGGAATCAGCATCAGCAAAGAACCTTGGTGTCTTCTTTGAAACAAATTTAAAGATGAATAAAGAATACATGTGAACAAAGTTAGGGTAACTGCATTATATTATCTGCGTAATATTATGAGGATTCGGCATTGCTTTACTGTTGCATCAACAGCTACTCTAGTGAAATCTATTGTATTGCCACGTTTGGATTATGGAAACACCCTCTTAATTTATTGTAGTACAAATTTACAGAAACGCTTACTCAATTTTGCAACAAGAGTAATTTTGTGAAAACCTAGGAAGTATTGTGCTCTAGCATTGCTGAAGAAGTTAAAAAAATTTATCAATAAAAGAGAGAATTGATCATAAGATCATATGTACTATCCATAGAATTATCTACATTCACAAACCTAAATATCTAACCGAATTACTTCAATTATAGATACCAAATCGCGATTTATGTTAGTCTGATCAGCATTTATTAGTTTCCCCAAAATGCATTTCAACTGCAGGAGCTGCTTCCTTTTGCACTTTTGGGCCGAAACTTTGGAATTCCCCACCATCCATTTTAAGATTTGAGGTGAATCATACCCTGTTTAAAAGAAAGTTAAAACAGATTTTGTTTGAGCGTGCATTTCATTATGCTGGTAGTTAATTTACTACAATTTTGTTGACGCAGTCGAAACTCAGCAGTTTTAATATATATAAATCTTGCGTGTGCGTATATTTGCGCTTTAGAAATAATTTTATTTATTATTATTATTATTATCCTTGCATCTCACAGCTTCATGCTGGTATCCCTCTTAGCTCGGGGAACTCACCAGTTCCCAGGGAGTCTGAGAGCTTTCCTCAGGACTCTAGCTGTTCCTAACAATGCTGCCTTCTGTGCTACTGCTCTTCCCCACTTTGGTACTCCCAACTCCTCCAAGTATCTCTTATGCTTCTTACTCACTGCTCCTAGTGCTCCTACAACTACTGGGACTACTTCAACTTTCTTTAGCTTCCACAGCCTTTCTATTTCCTCTGCCAACTCCCTGTACTTGTCTATCTTCTCTTTCTCCTTGCTTTCTACATTTCTGTCCTTTGGTACTGCTATGTCTATCACTGTTCCTAATCTTTGCTCTTTGTCTATCACTACTATGTCTGGCCTCCGTGCTTCTATCACTTTGCTCGTCTGTATGTTGAAGTCCCACAGTATCTTAACCTTCTCATTTTCTATGACGCTTTGTGGCTTGTGCTCATACCACTTATTATTATTATTATTATTATTATTATTATTATTATTATTATTATTTACATATGTAAAAGGCCAAGGAAAGAATATTTAAAATCAAATTAATTGACCATTACCAATTACAGAATTGATTGCCAAATTAAAATTGATTTGATGGTAACCATGTAACATAATTATAACCAAGGATATTACCACGTCAGATAATATTGATGAATTATTAGAATGTTGTAAATGAGCAACATGGCCAGTTTTCAGAAATATTTGTAAATACTGTCTGACGATTTTGGCTGAAATATTTATATCTATTTATAGATTTTGTCAAATAACATATTTCAAATATATAATAAATTGAATAGTGAAGACTAGAATTTTTCAAAAATCTCAAATTATATACATATGGAAAATTTTTCTATAAAGACCTTCAAAATGCAAATGGAAAACGATTTTTTCATTCGTGCCTTTTCCTGAATATGTTTTACTAAAATCTAAGTTTTTGCAAGCATCATGCTCAAAGTTCATAATAGACAAAGTGTTCAAACCTTGCTGAATCATTGACAAACTCTTCTGATTAATACAATGATGAGAAAAACGCTTCCCTTAACACTTTGTTCCTGGTAATGTTAAAAATAGTCATAGAGAAGGAGCAATGTTTGAGAAGTTAGTAAGTCTAATAGAGGTTGAAGTAAATATTACATGATTACATCTGAAATGATCGTTTCTCTAAATCTTTCCTTTTTTAGTGCGGTATTTTGATGCATTCATTATCANAAAGCATATTTTTACAATAAAAATATCTATTACACAAACACGCTGCATTTCTACTAAGTATAAATATAAAAACAAAGTAAACACATTAAAATTTATCAGCTCTTAATAAGTTCATTCAATAAGTTGTATGAGCACCTCTTGTGGCAATAACTGCTGCCATCCTGCGAGACATGCTATCAATCACAGACTTTATTGTGGTCTGAAGCGTAGGGTCATGATGCCAATGTTTATTTCCCCCAATTTTGCGTTTGAGCATCTCGATATGTTCTCAATGGGATTCAAATCAGGCGAATTGCATGACCACCATTTTCATTAAAAAAATTTCTTTCAACTCTTGTATATAAAGTCACTGTCATTAAACCACTCTTGTAGTTAAGGTAAAGCGCTTGTTTAAACTACTTTTAGGTATTGAGATGCGTTCATTATGACTTCACAAAAATGTAAGTGCCCAGCGCCATTAAACCTTATGATGCCCTAGGGCATTACTTTTGTGGAGTGCTTGGATTTCTCATGCAGAGGTGGTGGATCCGTTTGGCTGCCATACGCGTCGCTTAGAAGCTCCATGACACTCAAAAGTTGCCTCATCATAAAAACAAACTTTTTGCCAGTGTTACGCAGACTAATTCACATGCTTTCTGGCAAACTGCAACCTTTTAGATTTCATTGCAAATGTTAATTTAGAAACAACACTGTTGTATTGGTTACGTTAACTCATAGTTGCCTAGGATGTACTGGCACACTAGTTAATATTTACCATGATGCGTCCTGGCATACTTGTCACCCTGTAGTGTATATTGTATATAATTGTAATCTTTGTCGCTTGTGTTTTAATAAAACGATTTTACTCATTTGTACTGTCAAATCATTACATGGTGACAGAGGTGGGATGGCATTCGAAACATTGAAGCCTCTTCCCTTTGATATCGATAGTCCAAGTATAGCAATCGAATGGACCAAATGGAAACGAAGCTTTATGCTGTTCATGGAAGCCACTGAGGTTGACGAAAAGCCGGACAAGGTTAAAATTGGAATTCTGCTTCGATGCATTGGAGACGCAGCAAATGAAGTTTTCACGAATTTTACATGGCCAAGAACAGAGGATAAAAATAAATTCGAAAATGTCATGAAGAAACTTGATGATTACTTTAAACGAGGAACCAATGANTATATATATATATATATATATATTAAAATTGACATTCCAACTTAAAAGATTAATGTTTTTATTTATTTTTAATAACAAAACTTTTATTCATTTTAAAAATAGTTCAAATTAGAATTTCATGCATTAATTTACGATATTTTTGTTAAGCATGATTAACGACGAGATCATTTCCCTAATACAAAATTTTTTGTTCTCACTTCTATTTATGTAAAACATTTTTAGTAATTACTCAGTTGGGTTCGATATGTTCTGCTACAATACATCAAGAATAAATATTAGTGATGACTAGGATAGTAGCCTTGCATAATAGCTTGCAATATTTTATATATTACAGTAATATATTATCATATTTGAAGTCGAGCATTGAACTTGCATTAGTCAGTCCCACTGAGAACTCATATTGACATTTTTAAATCACGTTAATCAGTAGTATTTGATTTTACTACATCAATTTTAATTCAAAGCAAATAAAAACATTATCTTGTTATAAAGTTTTATCAATTTGTAAACTTCTGCATTTAAAATACTGCAATTTAAAATGTTCCAAGTGGCATGCTGTGATCAATAACTAAAATCATTTTAATTAAGAGGTGTAATTGCATTATGCATTACAAACGTATTTAAAGAAATCTATAGTTAGATGTTCATTTAAAGAGATAATTCTCATACGAAGCCAAACAGAGAAACGTTTGATGTGTTTCAAACACTCTGGCCTCAAGAGATTTCCCAGCTGTTTCCCGTCAAAGGCAATAAATACGTTGACAACACTTTGATTGAATGAATACAACGACAAAATTTGTTCATCATTTCCATGTTCTATTCTAGAAAAATGTTCTAATTTCTTATAACAAGTTATCTATGAATGTTCTAATTTCTTATAACGTGTAAAAGCAATGCTAGACTTTATCTTAAGTATGCTAGGGTGTAACTAGGGCTGTAAATAGGTAAAAAATGTTTTGTCTAGATGTGACCCAAATTTAAACCAGGCATGCTTCTTCCATGTTTCTGATAAGATAATAATGACCTCACTTACTTTGAAACATTAACCAAACCTGTTTATATATGTTTATAAGATTTTATCATTTGTACCAACCCAACCCAATTCGAAAACTTGGGTTGATGCCTACTTACAGCCCTGGTGTACTTGGGCAAAAGATTAGCAGGATTTTGTTCAGTGATGTTTCTGTTGAAAAATTAAACATTAAAACTATGTTCAGCTCGTAGTTTCTTAAATTCTTGGTCGACCTTTGTCATATTCGCTATGAACTTCAAGTTTGTGAAGTATTATTGGTCTTTTCCCTAGAGTTAATTTTCGCATGCTCGCAAGAACAGAAATGAAAATGAGATTCACGCAATGCATAAGAAGCATTCGTTTTCCTACAGTGCAACGATTGGAATTTACAAAATCTGCATTCACAAAGAAGTATTCATATCATACAATTAATAGAGTAAGCTCCTGACATTTTCATTAAACCCTATCAGATGTTTGACTACAAATTGTAGTCATCAAAGATATTTACTCATTACATTAAAGCAATGAGTGAAATAATTATTGTATTTCGTGGACATTTATACAGGGTGTTTCAGTCAAACCTGGCTGATTTCAATCGATTCCCATTTGACCCATGATGAAGATGTTATACCGGAACTTTTTGCAAACAAAAGACAATACCTGGGAATTTTATGTCCGTATGCTTTTATTTACTTTTATTATAATTTATGAGTTCGATTTATCGTCACGATTTATGAATAAAACAATGAAAACTATGGAAATTAAATGTAAAAATTTATTGCTTTAAGTAATGGAACAACAGAAACTATATAAAACAATGAAAACCATGGAATTTTTGGCCGAGGATCACGAGGACGATGTTTAAAGAATTGAGCATACGAACGCTGAACAATCACAACTGAGCGATGCTGTTCAAAAAGCCGAGCAAGGTGAAATCGCTGGACTGACGTGTAACGTTTACTCATGATTCTGAAATGAAATAATGAAGTGAAAATCGTTATTTTTACAAATTCGTCTCATTATTGGTCCAATTAGGAACCAATCATATTGACAACACATTCATAACTGAACAATTTTGTTACATGAAGAACTATAATAATACAAGTCATGACTTTAAGGTAATGATTGAATCATTTTTTATTATTTGCCAAATATCTGATAAGGGATAAAGCTAATTTGATTAGTAAATACATTATATAAATCTATGATTTCATTAAGCATTGAATATTGATATGAGGATATGTTAGAATCCCCCTGCAGGTTAAGCATTGGCTTTGATAGACTAAACAAAAAATATTTAAAACTAAGGTAGTGAGATATATTTTCAGATTCTTTTTTTGCAAATTTCAAAGGGCTCCGCCTGTTTTTGTTTACTTAAGGCGATCACAACTGAGATATTCTCCCTCAGAAAATCCTGCTTACTCGCCTTTAAAGGAATATACAGGGTGTCCCAAAAAGATATATACACCTTTTAGCAGCTGATAGTCATGGAGTTCTGCTATTATACATGGAGGCGAAGCGCTTCCCGGAGAAGGCTATTTGTATTGCGTGCAGAAAATTTGTGCCGCACAAAATCTGATCGACGAAAGAATTTAATTGCCTCTATGTATAATAGCAGAACTCCATGCTGATGCTCAAAATTTTGCTTTTTCTTTGCAGATTAAACCCATCGATCCAAATGATGGCAGCCAGACTAAACTTTGAAGAAAGAAAATTCATTTTAAAATGTTACTGGAAGCATGAAAACGCAGTAGGAGTGCAAAGACAGTTTAGGAGGATGTTACGAAAAGAACCACCAACACGAGTTACCATCACTCGAATTAGAGATAAGTTTGAAGCTGATGGAACTGTTCAGAACGTCTCCAAAAAGCATTCTGGAAGACCACGTACATCAACAAGTCCTACAAAGGAAGAAAGAGTACTTGAAACGTTTCAGCGAAGTCCAAGAAAGTTTGTGCGGCAAGCCAGTCGTGAGGTAGGAATTTCAAAATCATCTGTCCATCGCATCATGAAACGTTGTAAATGGAAAAGTTACATTCCAAGATTATTCCATGCTCTTAATGGCGATGGTCCAGACAGAAGAGTACAGTTTTGTGAGTGGTACTTGGAACAATGTAACGAAAATGCATGCTTTCCCACAAGGATTGTGTGGAGTGATGAAGCCACATTCAAATTAAATGGTTCAATTAAACGCCACAATTGCAACTACTGGGGACTTGAGAATCCAAATGTTATGGTTGACCATCATGTTAATTTACCAGGAATTACAGTGTGGTGCGGCTTATCGTCAAGAGGATTAATCGGACCGTTCTTTTTTGATGTTACTGTCACTGGTCAAGTTTACTTGCATGCACGTAAACTTATCTGCAATATATTAGTTTAAATGGAAAAATAAAATAAAATCGAAATAATTGTATAAATTTGTACAATAAATACTTGCAATTTTTAGAGATTTTATTACGTATTTACTTGTAAGTGATAAAATTTAACAGTATGCAATTACCAATCTACACTTGGAATACATCAAAGCAAAGTTTGAGCGGTCGTCGACTTTTACATTTATTTGCTGTGCTAATCATTAATGCAACTAATAGATGGTAAATTGCTTGTTTCTAATACTTAGACGCTAATTAGCTACAATGTCTTTTCAACATAACCTTTAAATTGCAAGTAGTTTTAGTGGTTAATATATATATATATATATATATATATATCAATATAGAAGAAACAATATTTTAAAAAATTAGTAAATAAAACCTTAATTCAAAATAAATACTGGGAAACAAAATACAATAGAAAACACACAATGCTCAGAATATAATAAAATATATAAAATTATTATTGGAAGAAAATTTACGAGCAGATCATTGCATAATTGGGTATAATAAAAGACTAAGTGTGTACGAATCTATTGAGATGAACAATTTTCTACTTGGCTAGTTTTATATATTTGTTCAATTTTCTAGATATGTATATGTATCAAATATGTAATAGTATATACTTTCAAATTCTTATATATGTAAACTTTAGATGCAAGATGTAGAAAATATTAAATAAAGCTATTTAACATAAATTAAATCTGCTAAATATTAAATTTACTTTACAAAAAGGAATTAATTAAATTTTATTGTAAAGTGTAGTCTAAAGACTTATATGAACATCATTTGTGATGATACTTCTGACGGATTAAATATCGGATTGTCTTAAAATAAGTTAACTAATTATTATATATATATATATATATATATATATATATATAGGCTGGTCCATGCACATGTATAGAGTATGCGACAGCAAACAATATAAAATGAAGTTTGTACTCAGACTTGGCAAGCTCACGCACATGAAAAATTGATTTGAACGTTCAGGCACATCCCTTCATTAGTTTAGTTTGTCAATTAATTTTTATTAAGCAGGAAATTTTTGGATAATGAAATAAAGATCCCTTTAGATCTTCTTTTAATGATTGTTGTTAAACGACATGGTGAGGATGTCTTTAGGGGGGCATATGTAACATAGCAACATTTCTTACTAAATTGCTTACAGTAGCAATTTTAATCATTCATTTTTGGTTACCCTCCCAAATGCAGGCACGATTAAACTGAGAGCAAAGCAAAAGTGCTATCAAATTATGGTGAAAGAATGCAGAAACCATCATTCGTAATTCTCCAAAGAACATGGTCACAGCACCTACTTGATTTTTACTTTATTGCATAATAAATTAGCTTGATAAAAAGCAAACGATAAAAGATGTTCCTCGAGGTAGTAGTCTGGAGAAGATATGTAAGCAGGAAAATTTACAGACTTTGGCTCAAGCATGTAATCAGTAATCACTCGCCTAAAAATCAACTCGGCCCACATTTTTAGAGTTAGCCATTTGTCGCACTTTACTACTGCGAAAGATTTCGTCTCTTGGTTTGAAACCTTGCAGACATCGATTAATTCAGGAATTACCAGAAGATGATCCAGATCATTTGTTGGAATTTGGTGAATATGCAGAAAAACTCGATCGTGTATTGCGATCTGATGAAGCCACTTTTTACTTTTCCGGACATATAAACCGCCATAATTGTCATGTTTATTGGAATGCAACCAACGAACACTATGTAATGGAGCGTCAAATAAAGACGGCAAGCTTTACTGTTAGGGGAGGAATTACATCAAATGATTAGATTTGACAAATTTTCTTTGATACTTCAAACTTCTTAGAAACATCATTCCCACACTGATGCAGCGTCGTGATTTCATTGATATGTACTTCATGAAACGTGGAGCTTAACCCCAATATGCATTACATGTGCGTACATTTCTCGATCAGACATTCCCTCCACGCTGGTTGAGTGGTTTCCAAGATCGCCCGATCTCAAACTAATTGACATTTTTGTAGGGGTGTTGTCAAAGAAGAGGAGCATGGCACAAAACCTTCAAAGGTCTAAGCGCAAGCCCTATGTACATCTTTTCTCCGTCTTTGACTAAGTATCATTATTTTTTTAATATAAATTTTCTTGACGTATTTTTACTACAGTCAACTACGACAACAAAGTTTAAAATTCTATCAGTAGGAGGTTGAATTGAATTAAAAATAGCAAGATCTTGTATTTGCAACTGTATTTTTGTAGCTTACTACAAACTTGACAATTTTTCTCGAAATCATCGACAATTAAGTACCTTTATCAAGTGTATAGCCCTTGACAATTGTTACTCAATGTGCAAACACTTACTGTTTAAAGTTTGAAAAAACTGTTAAGTGGTGCTAGCACTCTTAAAACTAAGAAAAATCTTTTCGAACCCGTCAATAATGTATTAGTAAAAAGCACAGCGCATATTATTTAATTTGTACAATGTAATTGATTCCGATTCCCAAATTAATCGAACATTTTGCTGAAGTATTTCTAGCATAGTAACTTGGACGATAGTAACTATTATGTGTTAGTAAAAATAATATGTTTCAGTGGTATTGAGAGGCCTAGGCACCTTATATTTATATATACGAAATATTTGCATTTGATGTCAGAAAATTTATATTTAGTTGTCATTTTAGTTTATTGGAAAATAATTTTTACAACATTATTATTTCAATTATTATAATATTTTAAAAAAATTGACCACATTATAATTCTAGTAATCAAAGAAATTAGCAAAGCAAGACTTTAAGCTGTAATTAACATTAATTACTAAAGTTTAGAGTGAGAGTTTTAAGCTGTAATTAGCATTAATTACTAATGTTTCAATGTTTCTAGTCAGTACTTAACTCATTAATAGAGTAAATTTAGCCAAAGCGATACTTGTTATTATCAAACGAGACAAATGTATTACATTGTTTCAGATTGCAAGGAGATGATTAGTAGTTCAGCATAATTCAGTAACGGTTTGAATATAGGAGGATGCATATATATGAGATTAAACTTTAACTTATCAAAGTTGTTAGACATAAAAAAATTTTTCGTTATATGTAAGAACATCTGCTTTTTAATAGAGATACTTAAAAAACCGAATCATATGCTTCCATTGTTAAGTAATGCGTAGGTAGACAATTCATTTTAATACCATGAAAACTTTGTGTCAGATTTAGCATTGAAATTACAATTCTTGCAAAAAATATTTTTCCTCTGTCCTAATAGATTTATAACAATGGCGTCAAACCTGCGGGGCTAGGTAGGCTTAAGCCCCCTCCTGTTTTTGAAAACCTAAATTTCTGCATGTGATGTTATAAAGATTTTATTAAACTTTACTGTTCTTTTAGTATATTATAAAGCGATTTGTTACACAATTTTTATTATAATTACTGTACTTTTCAAAAACAACTTGCATATATCAATGCTGACTTTTCACTATCACATCTAACACCTGTACATTGTTTTATATTTGAAAGAGACAACTAGAAATTCAGTTTTTCCTGAAACAGATTCTGCCTTAAAGGATGAAGCGCTAGCTGAAAAACCTAAAACTGCAGTCTTGATTAAAATCCAAAGTCGAACAAGAATATATCAGCATGTACATATTTTTAAGCTTTCCGGGATTGGGCAAAATTTTGACTCATGAAAACTGCTGCAGAGGTTTATAATTCTTTATTCAAAGTAGTTATTTACAAATATTTACATTAATTCTTTGACTTTGTGAAAACGCATAGCATACGTGTAAATTTCGAATAATGCTGCAAATAATATTTTTTGCCAGATTCCATACTGCAAACTACTTTTTAGCAAGAAATCGTTTTTCATGAAACATGATTGTGTACAGAAGCAAACCTATTTGAATTTTAGAGAGCATATTTTATTTATTATTAAATTGAAGTTTAAACTGATTACTAGTAGCTTGAATAACAAACTCTTTTTTAAAAAAATATGTTAAATATGTAGATTTTGCTAGATAAAAAAAAAGTTCGTGACTAAGACATTTTATTAGTCAAAGCAGAGTTTAAACATTTTTCAAGAATGCCACTAAGTGATTATCCGAAATCAACACAAATCACATTTTCAATTTTTTAATTTCGCCAGTGATCTGAATTTTCTCTCAAGAATAATTCTTGTTCTTCATTTTCAATCATCACAGGAATTAAATTGACTCTCTTCAATATCTTCTTCAGACTCATTCATTTGTATTTTTCTGCTTAACTGTTCTCTAAGTGATGTTCTAGTCATTCCACGAAAATAAATATTTTGTTTTTTTTTAATTCACAAACTGTTATATTTTAATATTATTTAATTTTTTTAAAATGTACTTTATAGACATGTATATATTTACTCTTGGAAATTTGTTATCTCTTTTATTTAAGATTCCTTTCTTTTCTGTGGGTATTTTAATTTTAGCATAAAATTTTAAGTAATTTTATTTTTAAAAATACAAATGAATTTAGATGAGCACATCTACGGCTACCCTATGACACATAAACCTATAGTGATTAATTTTTAGGCAAAAGAACAGTGTTAAATATTAAGCAGGACATGAGTAATAATTAAATATAGTTTTCTCATTGTCTAACATTTCTATTTACCACACTGTTCCTACTTACTCTCTTTGACGATACTCAAATGATTTATATTCAAATTCAATACCAAGCACCTACTCCAAAAATCTTTAAATAAATTTGTGTGACATACCAAAAGCCACCTATTGTGTTGCTTCTTTCAGACTTTAAAAACAATCTTGAGTAATTTAATCTAAAACAACCTGGTGACCGTTTACATATTTCAAAGATTTTTTTCAAGCTTGTTATTTACGTACAGTCAAAAATTTATACTGTGGCTGAAGTACTTGAAAAGATTTGCTATTTTTCGTTGATAATTTCGATTTTTTAAAAAAGATTTAAATACACTTTATACCTAACATTGAGATAATTCTAAGGCTTAGAGCACATGGGAGGAATTTTAGCTTTAACTTTAACTCTTTATTATATGTAGATAGACCTCCCAGATCAGTTGAGTGAGAGGTATCGACGCCAAAAACATCAGGATTAAAGAAATTGAGCAAAAGCACGCCTTAACGGAACAGTGATCGAGACGCTCCCTATAATGAGACGCTCCCTATAATGTGAATTATGAGTGCTTAATTTTTTTCAAGAAATCATAAAAAATTATGAAATTCGAAAGTTGTGTCTAATTCTTTACCCACTTTCACATAAAAATTTTTTCTAACTTTAAGCCCTCTCTGATTTTTAAGGGGGTTGACACCACTGATTTTTAATTTAGAATCTTGTTCAGTTTTAATGAAGTCTACTTGAAAACTTTCAAGCATATGACTTTCCAATGACATAGCTTTTAGACTTGTTTCAAAGTTGAAACTTGATTAATTATAAACATCTTAAATTTGTGAAATTGATTTAGACTGAGAAGAAATACTAGTGCCTTCCATTTCACACATCTAAGTAAAAGGTCACGTAGTGATTGAAGATGTTTGACGCCACTGATTTTAATTTAGAATCTTGATTTAGACTGAGAAGATTATATTAGAACATAATTAAGACATGCATGTGTGGCGTCGCCATTTGAATAATCGTCTACAACTGCAAATAGAGTAATTTTTTACGAGTGTTGTACAGTAGGATTGTCATGTCTGTGACAAGCCTATTGCTGAATAAATAATACATCAATTTTGTCAATAGAAAAGTAGGATGAATAAATCTCCAGGATAGCAATTACTTTGTATAAAAATATATAAATTATAATCAATAATTGAGATATAAAGTTGCTACAATACAATTTAATTACCTAATTCTGATTTTATTCACATTTATTGTGAAAAATTTCATTTTTTAACTCATATTCTTTGTTAAAGAGAGCGTTAACCATCGAATTTATTCATCAAACGTAATGATAAAATCTCTAATATCTCTAACAAAACCTGTAGGTAAAATCTTGTTTAAAGAACAATTGCTTTCAAGTGTAGGCAATGTAGTAATAACGCCAGATCTTTCTCTTCAATTATCGTTCAAGCATTGTTAATTTTCTAAATTCAGCAAAAGTATCACAATGGTGATTCCTCTATCGAGAATTTATATTGTTCTATCATTTTAACCATACTTATAATTTAAGCCACCATAAAAAACTGTTGAATTTAGCGTTTTCAAATGTTTGTGAGCATTTTAAGAGACAATGTTTGGTAACTAATGCCAACATTCTCTACACAGATATAAACCAAAAATTTCTCAGGAAATTCCAAGTTCAACAAAATTGGGCTTTCAAAGTAGCAGTAAATAATCATTGCTTTAATAAGAATAATGAATATGGAAAAATTTCAAAATTCTTTCTGCATTCGCAATGTTACATCTATATAAATGTATTAACGACGTTCTTCAAAATATTTAATAATACTTTCCTATATAACAAAAATTACTTTCTTGCTGCAAAATTTGTCAATAAACAAAATAAAAGAAAACATAGAATTGAACCTATAAGGTATAAGCAGCAAATAACGAAAAGTTCATTTCTAAACACAGCTATAAATATATGGAATGAATTATTAAAATATATTAAACAAATAAGTAGATTGAAGAACTTTAAAATTGATATCAAAAATACTTTTTCCACGCATAATATAAAGAAACTGAAATGGCGAGGTTATAAATTTTATAATCCTGATTACTCTATTAATAGAAACTAGCAATCGCCATAGGGCACATTAACCACTATTTTTATTTGTAAAGATTCGTTGTTTTGTTTTTTTTTGCTTAGTTTTGTATTACTTTCTTGACACTTTCAGAATTTTTATCAGCATTTCTATTTATTGTTAAAACAATTTTTGAATATAGATTTTTCTTTCTCTTTTTCTTCTTCATAGATTTAACAACTTTTTTAAAGATATTTGACATAAACAGCAGTTGTAGGCAAAACTTTAAGTTCTTTTCATTCAGTATGATAAGCAATTGTGATGTTTCACAGAGATAGTCAGTTAACCCTTAGACGCATATTGGATCTACGGAGAACCAAGATTACCTTGATCTCTACTAGGATGGGGGTTAATTATCAATCTCATTCCTTATGGCATTATGATGAGATAGATTTGAATTTTACTCTGCCTATACAACTACAAATTGCTAATAGTCAGTCCAACAAGAGAGTGATCAAAAAATATATCGCATTCAACCAATTTTGCATGTGCTGATAAGAAGGAACCTTGTATTCAAGAATAATGAATATCAAAATTATAATGAATGAAGGTATTGAGTGATGATATCAGAAAACAAAATTCCAAATACTGAGTGAAAGTATTGACAAATGTCTTAGCAACACAATTGTTTATAGTTGGGTCTAGAAAACCTCCATATGTGATAAATATAATTTTGGAAAGAAAACTTCGATTTAAATTTCTAGCAAATCATCATTATTCTTCGAATTTATTAATATGTTAACGTAAATACATATTACTCCTACACATTTCCAGCACTAACCCTAAATTTTTTCATCACAATTGGTTTGAGAATAGGCAATATATTTTGTATCTAGTTTATATTTAAAATCATGCTATTGACACACTCTATTCCCATCATCAAATGGATAAAATATGTCCTAATTTGTGTTGATTAGGTATGATAGAATAATTATCATTAATTTTTTGTGTTATATTGATTTTCTTCAAGATTTAGACTGAAATGGATTCATAAAAGTAGCTGTGCGTGGATGTTATGCTTTGGATCATATTTATCAAAAAATTGTTAAAACATATATTTATTTTAATTTAAGTAGATTTTTACTTTTGGCAGATATATGACGACCCAGTTTGCAAAATGGGGATTAATTTTCATTTCAATAATTTCTTCAATATATTCTTTGTAGTAATATAAATTGCAATTAAAATAGGATTTCTAAAAATGTTATATTTTGTAGTCTTATATGCTTGAAAAGTTTAAACCAATTTAAAATATCTATGCACAATATGTACAGTATGTCGTTGAATAATACTACAGTATATGAAAAAAATAATGTAATACAATTTTTTGACTTCATTAAAAATTTCTTACTAAACAAAGCAATTCTTGGCGTTTTTATCTTATTTTGAATGACAAGTGAAAGATAATGCCCTGGAAACAACAACTCATGGTTTTAAGAGCTGTAACTCAGTCTATGCTAGGATGACGCCTTACTCTTTCTGCTCTGTTTTTGCAATTGTTGCTGATAGGTTATCCTTTGTTTTGCTTGAAAAGAGTCTATTGTTCATTTTCCGAAACAATTAATACATTTAAGGTTGAGTGGGGAAGAATTAATTGATGAATGTTTACATTAGAATATGACATCGTACGTTTGCAATAAGCAATAGACATCTCATTAAATGCTCACAATTTCTTCTGTTCAACCTTTTTTGTTCAGGTAAATTAAAAGTAATTGATCTGATTTTATTTCAATATAAACTTGTATAAAAATTGTTATTGAAAATAGAAACACCTTTGTAAACCACATTCGCATTAATATCGATAACATAACGCAAATGTAACTGGTGCAAAAATTTTGGTTTTTTAGTTGAAAGATGGCCAATTGAGTCAAAATTTTACCCGACTTAGTATATGCCTTGCTAATATCTGACATGTCAATGCATTCATGCTTTATGTGTAATATGCATAATAAAATGTATTTTAAGAAAGAGAAGATCTGAAATAGAGTAGCACCGGTCACATTTTCAGTAGCAGCGGCGTAGTAACTTAAGTTTATAATATATATATATATATATATATATAAAGCAAATCTTAATTGACTGTATTATAACTAGACTAGAACCATTAATGACTGAAGCAATGAGATTAATAGTAGAAAGACAACAAAAGAGTGGCAATTGTCTGGATAGTGTGTCAACATAAATATGCAAGATACAATAAAATAAAATTGATTTTAAAAATATCCAGTAATAATGTTTCGCAAATATAACTATAGCAATAATAATCAGCATCAATGTTTGAAAATACTTGAAAACACTGGATCATGGGTAAAACAATTAAAGGATCATGTCAAATAAAAGTCAGAATAGTTCGAAACAGGGATAGAAACGGGTCGGGTTTGTTCAACATTTTGTTGGTCTCGCTTCGGGTCTGTTCAAAGGTTTTCTTAAATCGGGTCCTGTCATGTAATCAATAACCTTGACATTAATTGCTGGTTAAGCCTATAGGCTTTAACGCTACATTGAACAATTGCGAACGATGTACTACAGGTATTACAGGTTTAGTCGCATAATAAACATTGCATAGCAAAGCATTTTTCTTTGTTTTGGTGCAGATGGATCAATCACTAGTTGTATCGGGTCGTATCGAGTTGAGTTGGACCGGGTCTACATATCATTCGGGTCGGGTCCAAAAAGTCTGATCCGTTTCCAGACCTAGTCATAAAACATTTCTATCATCTGAAATTAATTATTTCGGCTAAATTTTGTCTAAATTTCTAAAACAAATGGCTCTGTATTAAAAAGCTTTGAACAATTTCAAGGAAGGATTCCCATTAAATTATACAAAGCAATGAAATTCGATTAACAATTTAAAATAAGCTGGTGCTACTATTTTCTAATTATCACTTTGAATACACCTCCTTGCAAAAGAAGGTGTTATTAAATTATTGGAATGCACATGTATTTCATAAACACTCGAATATTAAAGAAACACTGCTACTAAGTGATCAAAATTTAAGCGCAAAAGTACTCTGTTTACTTGAGTATGACTTCGCAAACAACAGGTACATCCAGAATTGCAAATTGAGTAATATTGTGACCTCAAACAGAAACAGAATCTAAAATAATATGAGCCTAGGCCATCATTAACATAATTGTCTTATACATTTAGTTCAACCCACAGCCTAATAATACAGGGTGGACATAAATTCTGATAAATTCATGAAATATCAGCCAATGCCAACTCAAACATAAATGACAACTAAAATGGGCCACCTCAAGTATTTTATTGACACTTCTAAATATTTCGATAATTCATTTCGATTTTGCAAATTTATATTTTAAGTAATGCCTGTTCGCATTCATTATCGAGTAATAATTCCATCCGAGCATGGCTAACCCATACTTCCTACGTACTTTTATTAAATACGGGACTTCTAAGCACTCATATAACAAAAATATATTTTTTCCGGGAAAGTGAAGCAGTACTACAAATGATGTCTTTTTAAAAAACAAGGACAATAAGAAGTAGCACAAGCTATGTAATAACTATTGAGTGGACATACTCGTTTTGCGATACAATTCGAAGGAATAAGGATATCCAAAATCTGAAAACAGAATAAGATGGAGGTTTTCCTCATTAATTTTATCCTTCCTCACGCCCTCTTGTAGTCCACTGCGTGCCTCAACAGGTCTATCTTCTAGGAAAGAAATAGCTGAGCTTAATTGTTTCTAACAATACCTCCTGATCTGATTCTCAGAACATTAGTTATGGAAAAATTTGAATTTTCTTTTAAAAATTCATTGAACATTTGCTGCACCTTCTACATAGTAATAGCTTATAACACAAATGTTCACCATTATAGGGAGTACATTCACCAAGGGATGTATCAATACCACAAGATTTCCAAATTTATTAATAAGTTTAGAAAGAAGAACGTTTTCACTGTGGGCAGAATAGGGTTAACCTAATATTTAAAGCGATTAAAAATTTTTAAGCAGCAAAGCTTGTTTTAGTGGTATAGTCTTTACATTTTTTTTGGAGTCTCATGGTATTGTCTTGTAATTCAAATGATAAAAATATTTTCAGCCGTCTAGATGTGATCGGTATATTTTCAGAAAAGGCAAATAAATTAACGACGATGAGCACTCGTTTGAAAATACGTGTGGCTTTTATTTTCTCATTTGACATTTATGCTGCCACTTAAACCAGTCTAACATTTTAAAAATAGGAATACTAACGTATATGGACATTAAAGAAAGCATGCCGATCTTGATAATTAATGTGGCAACTACTGCTATTTATGTGCTGTGCTAACTCAAAGTATTTCATAGTTATCTAATATAAGAAAAAACCCCATAGACCCCAGAAAAAACATGTCATGGGTATATAATGTATATACATATGTGCAATTACTTGAGAAATATGAAAATTATTTCCCAGTTGTTTCTCTTCAAACGCAATAAATACATTGACAACACTTTGATTAAATGAATATAACAAACAAAATGTGTTCATCCTTTCCTTGTCCTACAAAAATGTTCAAATTTCTTATATCAAGCTATCTGTGACGTGCAAAAGCAGTGTTAACCTCTATTGGAATAAAATATTTTAAGTATGCTAGGGTGTAACTTGCGCTGTAAATAGTTCAGTATATGTTGAGCCAATGCAAACAAACCAGTTAAAATCAACTAATAACTTTTTACTAAAAAGAACCTAAGTTCTATCGAGTTCTTATTATACTAAGCCAAAAAAATGCTTTGTACAATATATATATATATATATATATATATATATATATATATATATGCAATTACTTCAGAAATATGGAAATTAGGTGCTACATCTCAAATTGATACTTTTAGTAAAATAAAGCTTATATGTTTACACATCAACATTATATAATTCAGAAATGTCAAAATACAGTTTATGTTGTTACCTCATTCGTGGGTGACTTAGACAATCTACGTCAATTTTCTATCTACACTCATACGCATACACATAAATCAAGATGACATGTAAAAAATATAGACCAAAAATACTTCTGTATAAACATGTATCTGAATTGTTTACTCAGACTATGCTGCACTTGAAATAAATGTTGGTATGTTGAATATCGTTCTTGGTAAATTTATAGTTTTACAAAGATTGGAGCGAATGTGTTTCAAAATTACACATACCTGTGTAAATTGACCTACAATGTCAATCACGTATGGTACATCAAACAACCGCCGTATTTTTTTGAGCCTACTCATCTTGACTTGCTATTGTAAATCAAAGCAGAAAGTGTTTGTAAACAAATGTAAAGTATATAAAAATTATCGATCCACATAATAATGCACAAACTAAAAGAACAAATTAATTAGACCCACTAGCACAAGTTTTTGCACAAAGTAATGGAACTTCAAAATAATGAAAATACAGAGTGGTTCTAAAAGAAACGCAACTAAATTTAATTCCAACAAAAAAATTTAATTAGCAAGCATTGGCAATTTCCATACAAATACAAATTTTCATAATACCGACAGAATTCTAATATGAACTTATAATACAACCATTAGCATAAAAACATCTTAAGCTCTTATGGTCAATCAAGCATCTTAAAATGGCCACCATTTTGTTGGATTCACTTGTTCACGCGATTAACCACAGAACAACAAACTTTCTGACACAAATCAAAACTTGTGTCTTGTATTGAATGTGTGATGGCATCCTTCAATTCCTGGATTGCTGGGGGTTTAGGAGACCCCATAAGAAGTCGGGTGCAGTAACACCCGTAGATCAGGCAGACCAATCTAACCATCCATGCCTTCCTATCCATGCGCCGGGAAATGTTTTATCATTCAAAGCACGTACATTTAAGGAATAATGAGGCTTTACACCAATTGCAAACCATTTACAGCAATGTTTTTCAACATGTAAAAACCAATCATTGAGCATGTCGAGATATGACTGATCGGTCCATTATTACATAACAAAATATTATGAAAAACATGTGTTACTTCTGAGCAGTGTTGCATATGTAATTGCACTTAAATACACATATTTATTCGTTAAGAATGATTTCTGCCTTCTTCATGCAGACAATTGCTTTCATATTTTAGCTATAGACTATAGTGACTCTCTCAATATCCAGCGAGTTCAAAAAATCAAAACATCATGCGAAACCGGTATGAGATCGGGTGCAATTGGCAATAAACTTTGTAATTATGTTCCGGAACTATAGTATTTGTTAAGATAGTATGTGTGAAATATTTCAATATTAAATTGATATATAAATGCTATTCATGGGTTTGACTTGTTTTCAGAAAACATTTTGCTCAATTTGAATAGTTTTGAACTTCAAATGTCAATTTAACTATTCCTTAGATGAAAAATTTCACAAACAATTACTTATAAATATGTTTATATTATACACTTTAACCAGCCAAATGTCTACTGAGAACTTACATTTTACGAGCTCTTTTTGCTATTTTTGGTCCTATGTAAGTTGCGAAAGCTCCTAAGTTGCCAACAATCTCCCGACTGCCCACGCTCATTTCAACTTGAAAACATTCATTAAAATTGATTAATGGTTTTAAATTGGTGCATTGCCAGCAATGGTGTGTTAACATATCATACACAATTGGTCAAAGAGCCACGTGTATGAATCAAGCACATTAATTTTATACAATTAACCTTAAATAGTCTGGTGTTCATGTAAATGGACAAACCGTTTTTCCATACGTATGAAATTTTTTTCCAAGGAAATAAGCAAATAATTGATCTCAGGTTTGCTAATTTTATTATTTTTATATAGTACAAACTTCATTATGCAAGTATTGGACATTCCTTCTTAGTTCCTTTTGTTCTGAAACAATTGGTTTCCATTAGTGTTCAATCAGTCATTTTGAGTTTATTTAATAAGGGGAAAGCTAAAAAATCTATTTTTCATGTAGGGTAATCCATTAGCTATCTTATGATTTATTGATCATACTCATGATTTCTATAAATTCGCAAAAATCTTTATTTTCTCATACTCGCTAAGGCCTTAACAATTACTAATCAGGATTGGAAACCGTTCAATGTTTTTGACCCACCACCCAACTCGTCTAAAAAAGACCCGTAACCGACCCGACCTGCCTAACACTGATCTGTGAACTAGTATATGCACAAAAATGTTTGTAGCATAAAAGTATCACTACAACAACAAAGAATCAATAAAAAAATACAAAAATAATGCTTGAATTCTAAATTGTTCCTTAAATCTATGAGTGTTCTTCTACCCTAACGATTAATGACCCACAACATAAGAAACATACTTTCTGGATTAGTTTTTAATACTGAATCAACTGACATCATCAAATATTTAAAAATGTCATAGACTTAAAGATCAGTTTGCAATAATAAAGATGGCTAAAATCTGAAAGACAACAAGACTGAGGATTCCCTCTTCCTTTATCTATGCTTGTAAATAATGCCACGAGCTCTAACTTTGAACATGGCATCCAGCACGAAACTCATGTGCTCTACTTACAGAAAACAAACTATTTATTGTTAGTTGTTGCTCTTATGAACTTTAGGTGTGAGAAGAATATTAATGTATTCCTAAAAAATCGAATTCCTTCTAATTTTAACCACTAATGCTCACCATATCAAATGTGCACATTTACTCATAGATATGTGAACGGATTCTCATATTTGCTAATGGGCTTTTAGAAAATGGCTTGAAAAAATGTTTAGAACACCAATTGTATCCTTATTAAATCAATAAACAGTTTTGGGCCAAAATGTTTATTTCTGACATCAACTATCTCTGTTATGTTGTAAAAAGAGCACATGGGAATGTTTAGAATAATCTTGACTAACATGCGTAAGTATTTTCTTCATAGAGACGTACAAGTACTACACTGGGAATTTGGCTGAATGTTTCTAATTTAGTAATATAATTATTGTTATAACTAATAAAGCTATTCGTGTCATTCTATTACTAAGAGTGGTAGTTGGATATAACCACTCTTTTTATTATTTGGAAAATATATCTCTTGTACATATTCAATTACCAAAATCAATTCTCCACTCCAAAATATTAACAACAGAACTTTAAATTTGTGCACTGTATTTTAATATTATATTTTTTGATTAATTTTAATTTCTCAATAAATAATATTCTAAGCCCTAACTATAATTTAAATTTAATAAGGAATGGGTCCCCATCGAATTTATAACGTGGACTGAGCTCCCTTGAACACCTCCTCGAGTACACCCCTGGCCAAGAACGTCTCCCAACGTACATCAGCAGCAACAAAAATTAATACGCTAGAAGTTATGCGTGAGCTAACAAGGCAGGCTGATTAAATTCAAGGACAATGTTTTTTTTCGAATTTGTAAAGGTCAAGTTTTCAAATCAATTTATCTTTTTCTTATGAATTTCAATTATTAATTATAACATTAGTTTCAAACCAAACCCTAAGAATTACTCCTTCAAGAATCGGGTCTAAGCAAAGCCGATGCCTTCAAAATAAGGCCAATTTCAATTTTGGTATCGCAGTTATTAACTTTATTGTGTAAATTTGAATAGAAAACAGTACATGTAATCTTATTTAACGCAGTGGGTACATTGTATTTTATTATTTTAAACTGAAATTTTCAAGATTTCTAAATCAACTCTTATCAATTGAAGACCAATTGATTGGAAAATTAATATCAGATCAAATCAAATCAATTGATTTAATATCAACGTTTTATTGTCAATAGAAATCAATATCAACTGCAACCCTGATGTCTAGCAGCGTTTAAAGAGAGTGCCTAAGGACTCCAATTATGATAAATTACTTGATTATTTGTATAAACTTCCCACTCACTTTAGAATGAGTCGCTTTAATGCTAGATATAAAGAAACTCAAACTATACTCTCATACAACCAACGGAAACTATAAATTTTAGATCATGCAAGGGCCGTTCAAGGTCTATACGTACAAAGCACATCATAGAAAATTTTCAAATTTGCATTCGAAGAAAATGCCCGCCGTCTCGTAGAAAGATGGCCAGAGAAATGCAGGTGTCTTAGACAAGAATGAGAAGATTATGGAAAAAGGACATCCAACTACTTCCATTAAAAATAAAAAAACTCAAATGGAAAATCAAAAACTAGTGGCTGGAGTAAACAAAGGCAAAGCTCTTTCTTCAACGGCTCACACATGAAGACGTAAGTAATATCAATGTGGAGACGAATTGGGCCAGTTTAGGCATCAGACCTTATGTTATTAATATCGACAGTTTACCAAAAGGAGCGAATCTGATGCAACAAAATTTTCATCCGGTTTCTGTATTGGCTTGGCAAGGAGTCTCCTCAATGTTAAAACCAAACTTGTTTTTGTTGATCAAGGAATGGAAATTTTGCGTCAATTATCTAATACTCTACTCGCAAGTCAAATTTCTTGCATTAAGCAGGACTCTGCAACCGGCCATTAGGCTAATGTCACTCAAGAATGGCGGTCATAACCAGACTTTATAGCTAGCTTCAACAAAATGGTCTGCTTCATCACGAGACCTTAACCCACTAAATTATTCAATTTGGTTCAAATGAGAGCAGCAGATGGTCTGCACTAAAAAGTATGAAAGTGTGCCATATGTAAAATGTGCACTTCAAAAGGTAGAGTTTGACTTTTTAATGAATGAGCTACGTGATTCCATAAGCAACTGGAGAAAGCGATTAGAAGCCTGCAAAAGAGACTAAGGAGAACAATTTGACATTTGATTCCTGTATACTTTTTATAATTTAGTCGTTATAAAAGTTTCTTAAAATATTTTTGAAATATTTCTCTTTTTCTTTTTTTATTTATAATTTGTTTGTTTGAACATTTAGGGCCCATACACGGCAGTACAGTGTAAAGAAAAATATAGTTAGTAACCGCATCTTAGGCCTACAGTGCCGAACTGATATTTTAACGATTTTTCTTCCGACAGGCTCTTGTATACAAAGCATCCATAATACTTTATTCTTAATATTTTAATGAATATTTCTTCCCTTTTAAGTGTTGCCTTTTAATATGTACCGTCAAGAAATAAAACCTACTTTACTTAAGCATTATGGAAGATTATCCGTTAATAGTTGCTGCACTATAATCATAAGCCAAGTAAGCAAAGTTTATTCCAAAAATTTGCAACCCATGACCGTAGACATTATAATTATTTACTATTTCTATACTTATCTTCACAAAGGTATCTTGTGAAGTATGTCTCAATTGCCTAGAATTCTTAGTCGTTTGAAAAATGTTAACAACTTTGTATGCATTGTTAATTTAATTCTACCGTACAAATAAAGCTTGTAACATTTAAGAATGAAATCTAGCAAGCTAATTGAATCTGTCACGATAAAGTATTTTAGACTCAAAAGGATGTGCAAAATTTTAAATGAAGAAATTACTTTTATACGGAGTCTATTGTATTTTCTGAAATCACAGCATCTGTGAAACTCATGGTCGTTGAATATTAAAGCAATGGAATAATTTGTGAAGAATAAATGGTGCAAAAATTTCATAATTTCTGATATAATTGCCTAATTTCAATGCAGACTTGATTGGATGTTGTAAATATATTTAGACGGAAATAATTGATAATGTAAGAAATATGCGTAGGTGTCAAGTAAGAGACGTTTACCAGTGATGCGGTTATTCACCCCTAGAGATTCCAATCTAAAAATATAATATATACGTGTTTTTAATAAAGTTGCTTCAGCTCAGATTCTTTCAATTAATAAAGATTACCTAATAGAAAATAATTTCAAAGTTATTACGACAACAACGAAACGACCTTAGCACTATGGCAGAATGTTCTAGTTTTCTTAAAGATTATATCGATTGAAATCATTAATGTGCTCAATTGTATAACAACAAGGAACTTCAGAATACAAAATGGGAAACCAATGGGACATTAACAGAAATTAAGATTAAATCATTTTGATGTAGGAATCATTGAATCTATAGAGCATAACAAACTAGAAGTCAGCAGAGAATCTTGCCCTAATATGAGAATCCTCTAAGCAATCAGAAATCACAAAATATAGAATTATTAGAAATACTGCAACATACATTCGTCTGTCTATTAAATATTAGAAAAGTACACATGGTAAGTACTAATTACTATTTAACTTTGCAGGTTACAATTGAATTTCAACTAATTGTAAGAATACCAAAAGAAGGTTAAGCTTCTCGTCCGTGAAACTCTTCAACTTTTGCATTTCAATTTACAGAGTATGCGAAATGTCATATGAGAACTGGTTTGTATTATAAATAAGAGAACAACCTTGAAACAATGGTGAATTGCAGGTGAAGAAAGGTCATTTTCATTTTCGATAAGTTTTCACACTGCCTTACCTACTTCGACTCTCATTAGCCCAATTTCAATGTCTCCTATTTTACAAACATAGCTGTGAATTGTATTCAAATCCATATGTTAATTATTCATAATCGAATCTGATAATTATAGACCGCAGTTTTTATAATGTATTCGCAAATATATTTTTTAAAAACCCCCTACTATATGATAACATAAGAAAGTTTTATGATAATTTCTCCGATTTTCTGATGTTGAGAAGTAGTACAGAGCTTATGCAGTATTTACACACATATTGTTGTCAAAATGCAAACAACATTTTTTTCGAGATAAACCTATCCAAGGACAACTAAATAGTTGTCCTTGACCTATCATATTTCTTATGATCACTATTATCATAATTTATATTTAATAACTTCGATGAGGAAATTTATCTCCTATAAAATCAAATTGTTTTACTCCCTAGAAATTAAGAGAACATTAGTCATTAGTAATTAATTTTCAATTAGGAACTCTCACTTCAGGCTAAATATGAGTTCCATACATGTCATAAGAATACTTTTCGAAAAAATATTTCTACACATCTAGAAATTGTTTATGTATGATTATCTTTGCTTGTGTTAACCAAGTCTCTTAACAATTCTCAAAAAAATATATAGACAATTTTAATATTAGAAAAGGTTTTTTATGCTTTGCATCTGCTTATTAACGTTTTCAAATGAATATAATCATCAAAATTTTTTGCTACTTGCCAAAGAACATGTCACTTTAGTGTGTACAATGTAATTGGCACAAAGTCTATAAATCGTTATTGTCATGTTCAAATATCGATTTGCTGTAAGATATATGCAATCTTCTATGATAAAATGTGCTGTAAAATTAAGGAATTAAATTTAAGGAGATGATGCACTACTACAGATTTTTTAGTTTTTTAATATTATTTTGGTCGATTATAGGTTGAAAGTTTACACTCAATTGCGTTCAAGTGCATTGATCAAAACTGATTTCTATTAATATTGGTTGAGTAGATTACAGCCTTCACAACAGCAACATATTTTCGATTTGTGCATATGGCAAACCAAGGTAATAAAACACCTGTGTAGGCCTCACTTCAAATTACCTCCACTCAAGTTTAGCATACTTGTGTTTCCAATTTTTGTTTTATCCATACAATATCTCAATTCTAATTTCATTCATTACTTCATTCCTAATGCGTGAGCTAATAAATTTATTTGATCGTGAAATTTATTTTAAGAAATTTGATAGAAAAAGATATTGCTTTTTGGCCATTTTTGTTTTATCCATACAATATCTCAATTCTAATTTCATTCATTACTTCATTCCTAATGCGTAGCTAATAAATTTATTTGATCGTGAAATTTATTTTAAGAAATTTGATAGAAAAAGATATTGCTTTTTGGCCATTTTAATGTTTACGTGAAATTGAACCTAAATGAAATTATACTTGATATACCGCGACCAAATAAATACTTCCGGCTGTATTCAGTATCATGATCATATTTACATGCAAAATGTAATTTTTAAAAATTTTGTGAATACATTTCTTCTTTTAGAGTCGAATTAATAAATAATAATTTGAAAATAGTTTCGAATAATAATATGAAATTAGAAAGCGATTCAACCATGATAAGCACTTGGTTTTCTGAAAATAAGATGAGTTCAATCATAAGAAACTACAAATTTGGTAAGAGTGAAATGTTTTCAAATTTACAAAATTCAATGAATTTGCATATCTTTCCAATAAAAACAACTAAATTTCATGGAATGAACATATCTCAAATGCGGTGAAAAATGTTTTACAAAACTTGTATTCAATGATGTATCTTAAGAAGCACAAAGAGACAATTTTGTCTATCAGATATTTATACTAAACTACTCGATGGTTCCTCTGGATGGCATTGCATTGCTACTTTTCACATAAATAAAAATTAGAACTAATACAAAAAATATGTACAAAATGGTTATATCCAGAATCCAATTAGAGATCCCGCTTAAAATACTTAAAACTTTCCCCAATAACTCTACTAATACAATTGAATGGCATCAATCTACTAATTGATTTTTTAAATAAGAAGTAAACTGTACTTGTAGATAAATATCTATAAATAGATAAAAATGAACAGACGCTAGGATGTAGTTCGAGATGTTACTTTAAGATTAATAATATTTATAAATCTACACGGATATCTTTTTGTTATTTTGGTATAAATTCAATATTAACTAAAATTTTTAGTTGATCTTTTTTTTTTTATTTTTTTAAATAATCATAATTATTTTAGCATCAAAAAGAGAAAATGTACATGTGTTATATATATATATATATATATATATATATATATATATATATATATATATATATATATAAAAGGAATATATAAGAGGCCATCTACAATCCGAAATATATATACATCGATGTGATGTGTATAACATTAACCCAAAAATATTATCAAATAAAGAAAGACAACAAGCAAATCTCAATATATTTTGAAGATCTGAATAACTAAAAGAAAAAGTTCGGGAACATTTCTCTAAATTCTGGAAAATGACAACAATTTTTGGTCGAAGCATGTCGCAAAAAAACATTATTCAAAAATGTTCAAAGTCTTCAGATTATAACCAGTATATATATATATATATATATTCATATTCATTTATTATTTAGTGTCATTTTTAATTTTTGCTTTCTATTTAGAATCAGTCACCGCTTCTTACACATGCATTTTTTATGTTAGGTATCGACAAAATAAAAAAGTTTTCAATTCTATTAATTAGCTGCCTGCATGGGTGTGTGCATTGATTAGTAATTTCAATATAAGTGTAATTTATTTATTGTAGAATTAAATATACTATATAAGTTCTTCAAGGCTAGTAATAGTAGCGAAGCCTTTTGAAAAAATTGACAGCCCAAGCCATTTGATTAAGCAATCTTTGTTATAAATATAAATCTGCCATACATTGTGAATTAAAATTTTGTAACTAATAAATTTTCCTATAATTTACAATTATATTACAAAGTAAGCGTTTTTCATGTTCTCCATATGAATGTCTCCATTAATATTCACGTTATATATCATATAACAGAAAAAATTTATCTAGACTTGAAACTTCTGTAAATTAAGAAATTTTGTTATTTAGGCACTCGGATATTTCAGAAAAATTAAGTTTACATTCAAAATTTTTAAAATTTTTAGCTGTTGGTCTTTGGAATCTTAAACAAGAGAGTTTTTCTTATTGTAAACAAGAAGATAAGTAAAAGTATTTTAATGAGTTATGCACTGAATAATCACCTCCAAACCTAAGTTCACTTAATTGATGCATTCAGCAATTATACCTAATGCAAAACAATTAAATATATTATATAGCACATCCAATCATTTACTACTTTGCAAGAAATAATACAAACTAGCAGTTTTCTACTTAAGCAATGTCTCAATAGTGCGACTGTAGATTCGCAGTAATTAAAATTATTATTCTTCCATTACATATTATTAATTTTCAGGAATTTTGAAAAATTCATTTTATGAAAATATCTTTGATGTTGACATTTGAATCAGACATTTGTCATCCCAAATAACATCAAAAACAGAAAATAGCAAAAGCTATAATTAGAATTTCAGTGTATAATTTCATAGCAGTTTAAGATGATTGTGTTAAAATAATCAATGCACAAGAAGAGCTAAGAGAACCACTCTTCCTATTTAGAAAGCTTTGATGATATCGGTGTGCTTTAACAGAGTAATTATATAAGAATATTGATTCGTTTTAAGAGATAAACAGCTCTGAGTAATATTTCTGAAGTGAGTTCATAATGCTTTGCATGAACTTGTACGTTATTAAATAATATTAGTACGTTAGTATTTAGAAAACTTCCAAGAAGTATGCAATCTTGCATTTAAATTGCTGAACAAGATCAACATCATCGAGATAGGATTGTCAAATTATAATTTTATAAAAAAGGATATTTTAGTGCAGGAGGACAACCTCAAATTTTTAATTTGATCTTGGTTATTGCCAATTAAGAATGAATTCTTCAGGCTTGTGAATGCTAATCCAAACATTGAAAAATTTGAATTTAACAAGGACAATATACCTGGACTGTATTTCCGTGTTTATCAACTGTGAATAATAAACTATTAAATTGTCAGTTTCCTAGTAAGAAAATATTTAAAATCACCGCAAAATGCTAGATATTAAGATAATGGATATCTTCCTCTTACATTATTTAAAAAATTATACGTTGGTTTAGGAAATCATTAAATTCACATTTTCACAGATGTGGATTTTTGATGGCCATATTAAAGTAAGAAATTTGATTTTCGAATTCAAGTAGTTCAGTGTAAGTACTACACGTGTGAATAGATGACTATTGAATGTATTTATTGCTATGTTCATTTTTATGCTATTTTTTTCATAGTTTATGTGTGGGTCAGTTGCATTCAGATATTGCATCACATTACGTAGAAATTAAAATTTTTTAAAGCGAATTTGACTTTGACGTTATCCAAATGATATTTCGTCGGATTTCTCTACGAAAGAAATCATGTATTATTTTTCAATTTACAGAATTGGCTTAAAATGTAAATTATTTAATTTTTGTTGAAAAATGAAGTATGGATTGGTTACACAAATTGAAAATAGCATATTATTAATTACAACGTATTGACATGAGTAGCACTTCGTGGAGAATGCAATATACAACAATCCAATGAAGAAATGCATCATGTAAACTGTTCTCATGGAATCTATTCCATTATATATAGAAAGTATAGGACAAGATTGCGCGGATTCATTATGGGGAATTGAATGAGCCTATATTCTTTAGCCTCGTCAGTATGGACTTTTTACCTATTTATGCCTTCGTTCTTCTCCTTTAGATGATTATATAATCATTCTGACATCATTTACAAGTGGTTTCTTATAAATTTATCAAAGCACATGACCAATTACACTTCAATACTGAATTACTTTACTAAACTTTGTCATTCATCGCATGCGTAACTTGGGCTTAAAGGCTCATTTAGATCAAAGCGAATAAATTGGATTGATTTTCAAATCTCTTGCAGTTGAATGATATTGACAATAAAACGTATTTTCATCATCACAATAATCTGATAAAGGTCAACACAGAACAACAAGCCAAGATAGAAATAAAGTAATAATCAGTTAAAAATTTTTAACTTAAGTTTAAAAAATAAATAAAGGGTTTTGATGTATTATTAGCAGGCGTAGGGGTGATCTGATACCCATAAACATG
>CABFPE010000032.1:2138353-2149056 GCA_900660155.1 Hofstenia miamia | reverse complement strand
TATATATATATATATATATATAAAACAGTGAAGCCATAAGCGCCTAAAAGTGTAACAAAAAGTTAGAATAAAAAATAATATAATATACTATTTTTTATTCTAACTTTTTTATTCTATTATTAAATTAAAATTGTTAAGGATACATGGAATATCAAATTCATTTAATATTTTATTACATATTGTGTAATAATGTATTAAATGAATTTAATATTTCATGTGTTCTTAACAATTTAAATTTAGTACTAGATTATTACTACTACAATATATATAAAGCATCAATAGGGCGAATAACAAAAACGAAATTAAAGAAACCAGTTTGAATACTTCAAGTGCGTTGTAATCTATTAACCCGCCTAATCAACATCATTCTAATTAAATGTTTTGCTACTAGCGGTTCACTACATCTGCAGTCCTCTTTCAAACAGTCAAGGTGATTTTATTCCTATTAAACCTTTTTATCAACTTTAAAGATATGTCTGTACAAATATGCTTTTTTAAAGGGATGGGTGAGATGAAATCACTAATGGAAAAACATTTTCTCAAAATCACTAATTAGCGCATAATGGCTTAACTTCGCAAACATCAAATCTCAATAACCAATCTTCCCAATTCAATAAAATATTTATTTTTATCCCCTCCGAAATACAAGTTATAGATTCAACACTGGTTGTGATGAAAGGATGGCTCAACTTATGCAATTCATTTTTCAGCATGTACAGAGGCAATACGTAAAGTAAAAATAGCATTAGTTTATGGTTTGTTTTGTTTCTTAGTTTCATTTATAAATAAAGTCATAGTTTGATATATATTTCAAATTGAATGACCTAGATGTATGTTTAACTTGAATGCGTTAAATTTTTATTTGATAGCTTATATTTTAAATTGATTGCGTAGTTTTAAATTAAATGCAAGTATTTTTAATTTGAATGGGGTAGTTTTTAAATCGAATGGTAAAAGATGTAGATAATAGGATCTTCTATGAAATGTGTTATCATTGATCTATGCAAACCACGACAATCAAACTTGAATTGTGCATTAATTAATGTGCTTACTGAAAAAGTATATGGAATTTACATGGGTCAAGAGATGAAAAATTTCAGTGAAAACATTAAAAATATAAAGAAGCTAAAGATGTAATGAATCTTTTTACCAGATAAATTAATCGTTTCCTTAGCTGCACCAACGCTGCTTTCTAAATATGGATGAAATAAATCTACAAATTTAAATAAAAAAATATATTATAAAAATACAAGTAACTTACGTTTGCCCTAATTATTATCAGATGTGGGGCACACAATACCATATTTCAAAACGAAAATGGAAGTTTTCTGAAGCCTGGTGTTACTAATCTTGTCAAAATATAGAATATTTGCTACAAAAATACAGTACAAAAGTCTACGAAATGCAAGAAAAATGCTTACTAATGGAAATATTTCCTACAATACGTTTAGTTTTTATCTACATTTCACTGACTATGAAAGCAATTTGAGTTTTATGCAAAAATAGTATCATGTAAACATTGAAGAAATTCTATCAACAAGTTACCTAGATCCATATTTCTAAAGAAACATGTTTAAGCGCAAAAATTGCCAGATATAAAATAGTTAAGCATCTAATTAACCTGCTTACCATGTAAATTGACAACCACATTAGCTGCGGCACCACTGCGTTCTAAATATGGATGAAATACATCTTCAAATTTAAATAAAGATGCAATATTATAAAGTTAAAGTAAACTTAGAATTAACTTAATTATTACAAGTATAATGCACTAGTATTATAATCAATTTCGGAAATTTACACAAAGTGTAATACGAATCCTGCCAAATATACTAACATGAAGTAAATCAAATCGGAAACTAATGTCTTGACGTAATATTAATTTTTTGCAGAAAAAGCTAAAATTAAGATTATAATTCAGAAGTTAACTATTATATGCCCAAAAGGTGTGCAAAACCATACCACCAGTACGGGAACCCAAGGGCTATGCCCGAATCGTCCTGGAGAGTAACCTCCATGTGGTGGTTCCTGGGTAGGCGGAGACGCTGAGCCAATACTTGATGGGCGCGTCGCTTTGCGGAGTCCCGCACCCAGAGTGGACGTTAAACAATAGGGTAAAAGAAGGTGCTGCCATGTATGCGGGAGCACATATGGGGGCGGTGACGGTGATGTGAGACTGTCTGTTCTGAGGAGCAGACGGCGACGTCTATGCCCAGAGCCGTAGAGTGCGTCTACGAGGGCAGTTATACAGAGGATTTTCCTCTGTCTCTGGCCTCTAGATAGGCCTAGGCCAGCATTTGCTGAGCCTTACCTATGAGGGAGCTTTGCTCTGTCATGGGTTTTAGTTATGATCCGACATTCTAAGTCACGGAGATTTTAGGACGTCACTTGGTGCTTTGCACTCAAGTGTATAAATATCTCCTAAATAATCAGGATCTCCATAACAGGCAGACGCAGGTGCTCACGAGTTGCCTCAGTTAGTAGCCTTGGTTGGCGAAAGCTGTAGAGAGGCGCAACCCTCTCACGAAGCTCGGCCTTCGGCTTCACTCTCTGCTGATCAGACTCAACACAGATCAGCACTCTGCGTGCCAGGGGTCGCCAGAGGTCAAGCATGATACAAGATCCGGCCCTAGCGGGTACACTTCCAGGGGAGGAGTCATGGACTTGATCTGTTGACACGCACTCTTCAGTCTCTGTTGACTGGTAGAGTAACCCCGACCACCACCAGTACAATACGTCGCTAAAGGTGTTGATACTGAAATTGTATCATCAACCAAAAGACATCTCTTTAAGGCCAAGGGGTAAAATTTCCTTTATTTAGATATTTATAGAGGATTGTATTTTTAATACAGTGTGGATGTAAAATTACAAGACCTCATATGTATTTCCTACTCAAGAAATCAAAACACTATCAATATTGCTAAGTGAACACTTTGCATAAATGATTTAATAGACTAAGAAATGTTAATCATGCAATTGAAAACGAATGGCTATTGGTAAAATGCTTAAATTAAGTACAGGCGGCTGAAAAGAATAAACAAATCTTTAACAACAAAACGTATGTATTTTGTAGATAAACCTAAATATATGTATATGTATATTAGAGAATTGTATGATGAAAAATTTTACCAAAAATATTTATACCCACATTAAAATTTATAAATTTCGATACAGTATAGACTTTGTTGATGTTATTAAGATACTATACCTTGCCGCAAAAAAATTGGAACTGTTGGAGAGCTTTGCTTTTCGTTAATATCTTTTGTTGTTTTGCCGATAAGAATATAGTCTGAGTAGGATTTATAGAGAATATAATAATGTAACCAAAGATGAAAATTAAAACTGATTGTTTACAAATAACCTGTCAAAATATCACTTTTTGATTATGCTTAATTTAGTCATTCCGACCAAACGAGAAACAGTTGAATTTCTGCATTACAACGTCACCCACGATTCTAGTTTTTCATGCACCGCATCAAACATGTCAAACACTTCTTTATTCAGAAATTTTAAAGTTCTGGAAAGAGGAGGATTACTAAAGAGAAAAGCTGGGCGTTACCGCCATGTGAAAATCTCGGGACATGAAATGCAGATAATAATACTCAATAAGAGAGTCATAAGCACTTTAATAAATATAATGGCGCTGAATACAAGAATTATTATAATGGTGCTTAATATTTTTGCCTGATTATTATAATGGCGCTCAATACTATTACAATTATAAGGCAAAAATTTTTTAAAAACAACTGATATTTTTGGTATATATGAAATAGATTAAGCAATAAGATACATCCATATTGAATTTTCTGAATACACTCATATCTTGAGTATATTTTAATATAAAAACTTTTTAGGGTCACCCCCTTGCACAACTTAGATTGCTTAGCGAATAATGTTAGGACAGGCTTCACTTAGTTTTATTCGCTTCTATATTAAATTTTACATCTAGAAAGTGGTTTCCATTGATTTTTAGAAGAGATCTAGTCCGATATTTTTAAAGAAATCTTAACATGAACCATTGTGGACCTTGGAGCCCCCGAGCGTGGCAAAAGGGGGCAGCTGTCCCTCTTTCATGGTGAGTTAATAGAATTGATTAGTTTAATCAAATCGAAATTCCGAAATTCTTAGTAGTACTTGATGTAAATAAATTTAATATGTATTTCAGTATTGCCTAAATCCATTGGAATATATTTTTACTGCATGAAATACATTTATCCACTTTTCAATGCTAATGTATATGGATGCATACATGCTAGTTATACTATTAGTACATAAGCCATGCAAATCATTTTTAGTTAACAAAATTTTTTTCTAGATCGTTATAAAAAATCTTTAATTCCTTAAACCAGGTTAAATCTTTGATTAATATCTGGAAAAAAGTGTTATTTTGAAATTTATTTCTATATAAATGCAGTATATCAGATATAAAGTGCTTCCTATCACTAATATGGTAAATATTGATTTCAAAATAGTTGGGTAGAAGAAAAAACAAACCATAGGCCTATATTCATATATTTTTCACATGGGATGGGAGATTAAAGCAGACTCTAGAATATTACTTCGGATAATCAAATGCTGCTTGGAAAATAAGATCTCATTTCATAACTCTCGTTCAATTAAATCATTAAATTTCCTCAAAAAAATTTATTTCAAAGGAAATCTTTTTTCAACAAAAACAAATTTCTAAGATATCACACATGCAAAATTGTTTTGCTCCTCTTTTAAAAATTTTCTGGCGGCGCCCTTGATTGGAGGATAATTTAGGACGTTACTGAACCAAACAATTTTGAACTAATCTTTCCGTTTGTTCTAGATGTAAAATGTAATTTAGAAAAGAATAAAAGTAAGTCCAAAGTCAATCCGAGCATTATTAACTGCACAATCAACGGTTTATTAAGGTCATTCCTTTAAAACATGTTCATTAGGGCAATGACATTGGGAAATGCTGATTGCGCTGCGAATAATGCTCAGATCGACTTCGGACTGCTTTTATTCTCTTCTAAGCTTTATTTTACATCTAGAAATTGTTTTTCATGTTACTTTAAGCAAACCCAAGAGCTGATTTTGCTAAGACCAGATGGTGAAAATTATTACTTCAAGAACCAAACTAAGTGTGGGAACCATTGTTCAAATGTGTAGATTGTTGTATGTAATCATCTACTTTATCATTTAACAGTTAGATATATTAATAATCAATAAGAAATTACAATAAAATATTAAGCGCCAATATAATAGACAGTTATATTTAGCGCCATTACACGACTGGAAAAAAGTAGTGAGACACCCATCTGAAATTTATGTAAATCGCTCTCACGCATTCATTAATTAGTGAATCGGAATTATACTTTGAACATCAATAAAGATTATTGTTGTCAGTTGCTTTGATTGACAAGTCGGCTTCAATTGTGAGATATTCCGCGCTAGCCGCGCTCTTTGATCGGATGCCGTCAAAGACTTGTTGGAAAAAAGTAGTGAGACACCCCTACAGATCCCTTCTTTTTATGTTAATATGGCTTCTCAATGGCCCATGTTCTTAAAATCTGGATCAACTATATATTTCACAAGAATAAAAAATACAATACAAGTATGAATCAAAATGTCAATAACTTGAAGCATTGCCTTTTGAGCGAATCACCTCTTTAACTCTTGAGGGCATACTTTCGAAAAGTTTCTCAATGAATGCTGATGGAATTGCTTTAAATTCCTCTTCAGAAATTGTCCATAGATCATCTAAGTTGCTAGGACGCCTTGCAGCAACCCGACACTTAAGTTCATTCCAAAGATGTTCAATGATATTGAGGTCTGGCGATTGCGCTGGCCAATCATGCAGAGTCATCACCTCAGTACCTTCAAGGAAACGTTTTGTAGCCTTCGATCTATGAGCAGGGGCCCCATCATGCTGCAATATTTCATCTTCCTTCATCACAGGCAAGAGATGGGTGCCCAGAATACCAACATATTGTTGACTGTTGAGGTTGCCTCTCACCGGAACTCCAAATAGCACCCCAGACCATGATAGATCCACCACCGAACTTTACAGTTTTCGATGTGTACTTTGCTGCATTTCGGTTTGCAGAGACAGGAGGGCGTCTCACAAATTGCCTGCATTGTCTATGTATAATATTTCAATTTAGCTTGTATTTTGGCCCTTATAATAGTTCATTATGGAAAAATTTGGAAGCCTCTATCTCCTAAACTAATGCCTCTATCTTGCTCAAATAAAATGCACAATTGAAAGAAATCAAACAACAACAATTCACTCATATCCTAGTCACAACTCTGATCAACTCTCTCAAAAGATCCAGAATTATCCTACAACGCACATCAACTCTTCATAAATATAGGCCTCATTGATGCACTCAAATCTACCGACAGCAAACAATTTCAACAGAACATCAATCATCTTGTATCTTTAATGCATAGAAAATTCACTCCGCGGTTCATCTATTTCCTAGAAATTACTCCAGTGTGTAAACATTCTGCTCTACAGAAGAATCATGTCATCACTAGATTTAATGAAGCCTTATCACGACTCCTACTAACAAATTCAATGTTATTCCAGTCTTCAAAAGCTTTCTGAATTCACCACGAAGTATCAACTCCAACCTCTTCGCCTGTGAGGGAATCTACTTATCTCGTCAAGGAATTGCTCACATCGCTTTCGTCTTAAAAGGATTCTTCCAACCTCGCCTAATTTCTCACTCTTCATTTCGAATTCCAAATGTCACCTATCTAACAGCTGCCAATTCTTCAAATCGTCGAACTCTTCTTCCGACGCCTCCTTCATCTGAATTACCATGAACATGTACAGAAAAAAGGTAAATTTTATTATATATTATTTAGTTATCTATGTAATTTTACAAAATGTACCTCTATATTATATAAATCCACATCCACATTCTTCAAAACATCCCCATTTAACATATTATGCATATACAGTAAATTCAGTACCATTCTTCTTAATCACCTCAATAACTATTTTTATTGCATAAGATTACTACTTTCAGGAGATATTAAACTCAACCCAGGACCCATTCTAGAAGAATCGCAAATAGAAAATAAACTAAAAAACTACTGTAATAACTATAAATTTGTTTATCTCAATGCTAGAAGTCTCAATGCAAACAGAAATGATTTTCTAAACTTAATAAATAAGATAGGACAAAACGCAATATTTTCAATTACCGAAACTTGGTTACAACATAACACTGATCCTAATTTGTTTAATCCTGACCGACATTATTGACATTTTCATAAAAAACCGATTAGGTAAAGGTGGCGGGCTCATGATTTTAGCTCCCAAATATTTAAAACCGGTACGTAAATTAGAATATGAATTAAAACACGATATATTTAAATCAAAAATTATATCATTTGAAAATAAATGCCATAAAGAACTGATTAATATCACATAAAATCCCAATAAGAATTATCATATTGACTATTTAAAATTTAAGGCAAATGAAATGTCCGAAATAAGTGATTTCTACTATTCTATAAATATATTTGGTGACTTTAATATAAATTATTTTAATAATCTTGAGAAAAAATCGTTAAGAGAATTTTGCGCAACATACGATAAAACCATTTAATTGATTACTTCCTAACAAATTCCGACGTAGTTTTTTAAATCCTTCATATTTGAATCATTCAGTGACCACGCTCTTTGCATATATATATATAAGTAATATAATTACCAAAGAGAATAAATTTAAAATAATTTATGCAAGAGATTATCTAAGTTATTCAGACGAAATAATGGAAACACTTTTGATAGTGACATACATGAACTAGTAAGTATTAAAAGAAAATTGTTTGATCTCGCTCAAACAGAACCGACAACAACTAATTGGACTATTAAACAATTAAGATATAAAAAATCCGCCTAAAAGAAAAAAGATTCTTCAATAAACTAAATAATACAAACGAAAAATAGCGATATATTCATAAAATTTTGGGAAAAGTAAAGGAATTTCAACTGATATTAATGAATTAAGTATTGATAATCAAACTCCAACGGAAAAAACAGGAATAATAGACCACCTAAATACAAAATTTAATGAACTTGGCAATTTCAATTTTCCCTAATATAAGAGAAAGGCAAATATTAATAAATTCGCAGGAAAAACATACTTTTCTTTTAGACTCATAAATGCAAATGAACTAGAACTTTAGACACAAATACATCAACGCCATCCTATAATCTTCCAATCTTTATTATTAAACGTCATTTTCATATCTTTAGTGAACATCTACTATTTGCATTTAATCAATGCATTATTGATAATGAATTTTCGGATATATTTAAGAAATCTGACATAAGCCCTATATAAAAAAAGGCGACCATCTGAATGAACAAAATTATAGGCCCATCTACATTGGCCATCCCTTTAGTAAACTATTTGAAAAATTATTAAATAATCAAGTAAATGCATATTTGATATCTGAAAATATTCTTTCAAAAAAAATTGGTTTTCGTAATGGTTATAGCACTCAAGATGCAATTTTATCAATATCAGAACAAATAAAGTCTACTTTAACCCTAAACAAATGTAGTTGTGTTGCACTCCTTGATTTCAGCAAAGCTTTTAACTAAATGAATTTTGAGATATTATGGGACAAATTAATATATTATAACTTTGATAACAAATCTGTTAACTTAATAATGACTTTCCTTAAAAATCGACAGCAAAGAGTTATACTNCCTCCAAGTATCTCTTATGCTTCTTACTCACCTAGTGCTCCTTACTACCGGGACTACTTCAACTTTGTTTAACTTCCACAGGCTTTCTATTTCCTCTGCCAACTCCCTGTACTTGTCTATCTTCTCTTCCTCCTTGCTTTCTACATTCCGGGTCTTTGGTACTGCTATGTCTATCACTGTTCCCAATCTTTTCTCTTTGTCTACTACTACTATGTTTGGCCTCCGTGTTTCTATCACTTTGATTGTCTGTATGTTGAAGTCCCACAGTATCTTAACCCTCTCATTCTCGGTGACTCCCTGCGGCTTGTGGNNNTCATTTCTTCGTGATCTGTTCTGTCTGTCTGTATCACACCTAAGTACTTGTACCCCTCTTTAACTTCCTCAATCTTATCCCCACTGCTTGTGTTTCTATCACTTTGATTGTCTGTATGTTGAAGTCCCACAGTATCTTAACCCTCTCATTCTCGGTGACTCCCTGCGGCTTGTGGTGATACCACTTGTCTCCTGCTTCTAACCCATGCTGCCTGCTCAAGCTCCAATGTACCATTCTTAGCACCTTGTCATGCCTGAACTTATACTGATTCTGCGCCAACTTCTCACACCCTGCTATCAGATGATCTACTGTCTCCGCCTCTTTCTTACATAGCCTACACTTATCACTTACTTCTAGTCTTCTGTCTATTTGCTTCTTTACCCAGTTTGTTCTTATTGCTTNGGCGCTAAGCTGTCTCCTTGGAATATACCCCGCCTAAACCTCAACCTATGCCCATTTATCTCGGTCTGCCACTTTCCCATCTCCCTCTCTAGAAACTCGATCCATTTCTGTGAAACTCCATTAGCTTCTAACGTGTTCAATACCCACTTATGTGATATGCTGTCATAAGCCTTCCTGTAGTCTATCCATACCATTGCCAAGTTTGTCTTCCTTCTTCTACAATTCTCCACCACTGCCTGGTCTATCAACAACTGGTCTTTGCATCCTCTCGTCTTTGTCCTACATCCCTTCTGCTCCTCTGGTATCAACCTATTCTGTTCTAAGTAACATGCCAGCCTACTTGAAATCACTGAAGTTAGCAATTTCCACGTTGTTGGCAGACATGTTATTGGCCTGAAGTTGCTTGCCTCACTACCTTTCTTTGGGTCCTTCTGTATCAGAAATGTCTTCCCCACTACCATCCACTCTGGACACCCACTCACCACACACTCCTCCAATGCTGCTGCTAGTCTCTCATGAACACTTGTGAACTTCTTCAGCCAATACCCATGTACCTCATCTCTGCCTGGCGCCTTCCAGTTCTTCATCTTCTTTAGAGCCTCCTTCAGCCTTACAGTTGTGATTACTTCTTCTTCTTGCCTGGCTTCTTTCTGTATCTGTACATTCTCTATCTCTGGTCCCNTTGTCTGTATGTTGAAGTCCCACAGTATCTTAACCCTCTCATTCTCGGTGACTCCCTGCGGCTTGTGGTGATACCACTTGTCTCCTGCTTCTAACCCATGCTGCCTGCTCAAGCTCCAATGTACCATTCTTAGCACCTTGTCATGCCTGAACTTATACTGATTCTGCGCCAACTTCTCACACCCTGCTATCAGATGATCTACTGTCTCCGCCTCTTTCTTACATAGCCTACACTTATCACTTACTTCTAGTCTTCTGTCTATTTGCTTCTTTACCCAGTTTGTTCTTATTGCTTGCTCCTGTGCTGCCATTATCAATGCTTCTGTTTCTCTTATAAGTCCTGCTTTCTTTAACCACTTATTGCTCTCTTCTCTGTCACACTTTTCTGTGTTCCTCCAGTATTCTCCATGTATTGCCTTCTGCCTATACCTTGTTTGTCTCTCTGATTCCATCCTACTCTGGTATATCTTCTTTCCTTCACCCTCAGTTCTTATCTTCTTTAACTCCTTAGTGACCTCTAGTAGGGACCCCTTAGGTTGCTCTTCTACATATTCCTTTAGCCCTAGTGCTTCTGCTTCTACAGTTTCCTCCACACTTAGCAGC